>VZRH01005782.1:327099-401610 GCA_013397555.1 Urocynchramus pylzowi
GCATCAAAGGTAAATGGCCAAGTTTTCTATGGTGCCTACATTCTGAATATGTAGTCTAAAACACAGGGAGGATCTCAAAGGTTTATAGTTGCCTAACTTGTACTCAACCTGAAACACAATTTGTATGTTCCTGCATATGTCTTTTGAAAGCTAAACCAAGATAAAATATATGCCAGGACAAGCCCAAACAAGTCCTGAGACCATGCCCCATCAGGTGAAGGATTGTGTCCTTTATCTAGTAATGAGATAGTATCAAATTTATTGGAGGATACATATGGCTCCAGAATGACTTGGGCTTTTATCTGGCCATGTTAGAGGTAAAGGAATATGCCTTCCCAGATTTTCATCTGCAGGACATGCTGGAATTTATAGGGCACAATGAGGATGTCCCAAGTGACAGTCAAATACCCTAAAAAGGTGCCTGGCTTGAGCTTAAGCACTTCCACATATCAGGAGTGACATGTTACCTATTCTTCTGTATTTTGGTAAGCTTAATTCTTAAATGTTATGCATAGAGGTTTGTTTTTTCAATGCAGTAATCATCTGGAAAGAACATTCACTCCCAACAATGAAAACATAGTATGAATTAAATTCCGCTTTATACTTTTAATTAAGAATGCTACAAAAGATAACGACAACCATCAAGTTGATTTGGAGTTCCATCAGTGAAGTGCAAATGAGAAACATATGGAAAATAGAGTTTAAATTCCCTTTACTTGGTTGCACATCTCTGTCACCTGTCAAGGAGCAGCAAAATGGATGATGCAATGTGCGTTGTAAATTCTGCTGAGCTGAGCAGCAATATCTCACCCTCTGCATATCTTGCCAGCTGCAGGAGGAGCAACAGTGAGTAGAAAGTAGGTAGAAAAGGATCAGCTCATGACAGTAATGGAGTTCCATGCTGCTGTTCCGTGAGATTTGTCTTTGAGAGATCTTTCACAGGTAAGATTTTGCCTAGAATAAACAGAGACATTTAACCTCACTGCTTCAGAGATTGCTTTATGTTTGGCCTTTCCTTCCAAATAACTGAGCCATGAAGTGTTTTGAACAGCCTTGGATGAAAGGGCTAAGTGCCCTTGGAGATGCCATAATTTAATTAAGAACCTGTAGTTTCACTTATCTACCTGTAGCAAGCAAAAAAAGGCCCCTATTGAATGAGTGGCATACTAAATACCTCTGTGAGAATTAAATGAACATTGGCTGTTATTGTCCTTGGGTGTGGGCATTAAACTGAGTTATACTCATGATGAAAAAGGTGTGGGTGCATTTCAGGTAGGATTAATTTAACTAAACTACAGTGAGAGTATATCTCATCTACAGTTATTACCCCTGGGACTCCCATTACTGTCAATAAAGAGCAATAGGCACCTTGAGGAGCCAGTTTATCTCATGCTAAAGTGCATGCCTGAAATAGGCTGAGTCATGCCCCAAAAGGTTTCCCACTCAGGATGAAAATTAAAAAGTTTCTTTGCAGGTAACATGAAATTGGGTAAAAAACAACACATGGGCAACTACTAAAAATTAGTATCTTGCAAGTTCAGACTTACTTTCCACACAGAAACCACACCTGTTGTTTTTCAAATGTGTTCACACTCACAGCAAGATTCTTCATAAGAGGTGTCTCAGTCTCAAGAAAGAAACTGGATCCAGCTCACTCCTAAGGCTGTGGGGAATCAGTATAGGGGTTCCAAGTTATTCCTGGAGGATAGTCCAAAGTTGCCAAAGAATTCTACTGTCCCACATGAGGTGGAAAGGCATGGAGACCATGAGTGAAATGGGGAAGAGGGCAGAAGACTTTTGTGAGAATATTTTAAGTCATTCGTGGAGATGAGAAAAATTAGTCTGAAAGATTGTTTCCATTTGTTTTCCTCAAAGTGTCCCTCTCACTGCAAATTTTCTTTTCACATGATGCTCCTGTTTTCACAGTTTTTCTTATTGGGTTGCCAGTTTTTCCAGGACAACAACTTCTTTCAGCTCTGGTAGGAAATATCTAGTCTTGCTGCCTTCCTTTTTGTGCCATGGAGAGCCTTTATTATGACTGCTTAACAGCTATGTTGGGGTATCACGAGCAATGTTAAGGGCAATTCTGCTTTTGGTTAGACTGGTGCTTTTCTCCAGTGTTTTCCAAGCTTGCAAAATCTCCATCTCAACACTAAACACAGAGCTCCCTCCAACAGTGTTGCTGTGAGCTCTAAAATATTAAGAAACAAAACCCACATTCTGAGAAATCCTACAAAATGGATTTTACTGTGGAATGAATACTTTGAAGCTGCTGTCTAGCACTGACTTATAAAGAAAATGAGCTTAGGTGAGTAACAGGTAGGGGTGTCAAGCAGAGGACTACTAAACTATTTACACTGGTTCACAGCCAGCTCCCACTTTTGTGGATTTCAGATAGGTGTTGTCCCTTGCCATTACTGAAGCAGTATGAATGATAAGGGCCATAACTTGAACCTTGGTATTCACCCCACAATATGTAATATTGTTTACTGTATCAGAAAATTTTTTTTTTATCATTACTTAATTTCAAATCTAAATCTGACTTATGATCTCTTTAAAATTATTGCTTTTGACATGGATTGTAGAGATTTCAAAGGCTTTAGAATTCTACAGTATTTCCATTTCCTAATATGAAACTGGGTTTTTTTACTACATTGAAGCATCAGGATGTTCAAGCCCAGTGCAGAGTCACTGATCTGAGATGACCATAATTATGTACAACTAAGTCTTCTAAATACTATCTCTGCTTGATTATGCAGTTTTTGGCTGATGTCTCAAGGCTGAAAAAATCAATGCTTCATATTCTAGCTTTCATGTCATACTACATTGCTTTATGCTTATTACATAATAGTCTGCTACAAGGAAACACAATACAGTAAGCTTTTGCAGTCTATTGCTATTATTGCTCATTAGTTCCTAATATTTGTGACTGGGGACATTACTGAAGCATTGTTATTCTTGCATCTGTTTGAATTTTATACAGCTAGTATATTGTTCTTTTATCTGTGTCCTTTAGCAGCAATGATGGCAGCCAAGGTTATAGAGATAAAAGAGTATAAGAATTACTGATGTAGTGGCAATATTGCTGCTTTAGCTAAACTAAATAATATGGAGTAATAAAGGTGGTATTTTATTTATTTTTTCTTTTCATCTGTATTATAAAAATGAAAGAAACTTAGTTTAAATTGTCTCACTGCAACTATAAATATGCTGTGGAAAGCCTGTGCAGACATCAGTTTCAAAACAGAGTGTATGATCTGCAGCAGCATTACACCAGGTCTGCTGAACGCTGCAGTGAAATTAACATGAAAATTTGGCAGGATTCTAATATATGCACTGAAAATCTTGCTGGACTAAAGTTTGCATCTGTCATAGCAGTGGATCAGTGTCCCCTTACGACAATGAATAGTGTTAAAAAGAAGCCTGAAGGCAAAATGTAGAAAAAAATTTGATGTTTTTCAGTTAAATTACTTGTTATCTCACCTGGACTTCAGCTACAGCAGTAAAGAACTTCCAAGTTTTGCAGAAACCTGAAAGGCCTCCTCTTGCTGTTGGCACCTGGACACAAAGTGGAATTAAGATTAAATTTTAAAAGATTTTAAAATACACTTCTCAAAGTATTTCTGATGGATTAAATTCAAACTTGATACCTTTATAGAGAGGAGTACACATAGGATAGCATAAAGACACTTATTAATGATTGCGATTATAAATCAATTTCCCATCTTCAGGGAATTAAATTGTCTTAATTCAGGCAATTAAAAGCTTTCTATTTAAAACAATTGTTTAAGAAGCCTATTGTAAAAATCATGGAGTTTCTGAAAGATCTAACAGATAGCTTTCTGTTTGGCAAAAAAGTAAAAATAATATTTTTGTATCTGGACTTTAAAGTTTAACTACAAAGCAACAGGAATTCCCTTTATTATTGTTGCAATTACTTTCAGTTTCCAGCCTATGAGGCCTTGAAAGTACTATATATGCCATCTATCAGCAGCCCTCATTAACTGGAGAAGTTCCAGAAGACTGGAAAGTGGCAAATATAACACCCATCTAAGGAAAGTGGCAAATATAACACCCATCTACAGGAAGGATTGGAAGGATGATCCCGAGACCTACAGTCCTGTCAGACTGGCCTTGGTTCCAGGCGAGGTTATGGAGCAGATCATCATGAGTGCCATTACACAGTACATGCAGGACAACCAGGACATCAAGCCCAGCCAAGATGGATTTGTGTAAGGTAGATCCTTCTTTACCAGCCTGATCTCTTTGTACAACAAAGTGAACTGCTTGGTGGATGAGGGGAGGGCTGTGGATGTTTTCTATCTGGACTTCAGAAAAGCATTTGACAGTCCCCTACAGCGTTCTCCTGGAGAAACTCACTGCTTGTGGCGTGGATAGGTGGACTCTTCTATGGGTAAAACCTGGCTGAATGGCCAGGCCCAGAGAGTTGTGGTGAATGGAGCAAAATCTAGCTGGTGCCCAGTCACTATCCCCAGGGCTCAGTTTTGGGCCCAGTCCTGCTCAGTATCTTTATTGATGATCTAGACATGGGACTTGAGCACACCCTCAGTAAATTTGCAGATGAGCACTAAGGGAGGACTGGAGGGAGTGTTGATCTTTTTGAGTGTGGGAAGAGTCTGCAGAGAAATCTGGACAAACTCAGTCAGTGGGCTGAGGACAATTGTAGGGGGATCACAGCAAACTCCATGCAGTGCTACAGGCTTGGCGTCTGAGCCCCTCGCTTTAAAAAAGACACCAAGGTGCTGGAGTGTGTCCAGTTTAGGGCAATGAGGCTCATGAAAGGACTAGAGAATGTGTCTGATATGAGTAGAGGCTGAGGGAGATGAGTTTGTTAAATCTTGAGAAGAGGAGGCTCAGGGGGGACCTCATCACTCTCTACAACTACCTGAAAAGGGGCTGTAGCCAGGTGGGAGTCAGTCTCTTCTACATGGGTGCAGTGAGAAGACCAGAAGGAATTGCCTTAAGCTGAGACAGAGAAGATTCAGATTAGATATTAGGAAAAAAAAAAAAAATCTCTATTGGGGTATTCAGGCACTGGAACAGCTTGCCCAGGAGGTGATGGAGTCACCATCCCTGGAGCTTTTTAAGAGGTGTCTGGATCTGGTGATGAGTTATGGTTTAGTGGTGTTGGGGTTACAGTGGTGGCACTGGGTTGGACTGGATGACCTCAAAGATCTCTTCCAAACTCGACATTTCTACAGTTTTATGAAAATGTCCTGGTTTAGGGCAAATTTGTGGGAAGACCTCCAAAGGGGCCCCTCCAGAAAACAAACCCACACGGCCCCTACCCCCAACTGGTTCGGGAAAGATTTTCCTAAGAGAGAGGGTTGGAAAGAACCTGTTTATTATCAGGCACTCCCCAGCACACAGAATGAACAACACCTCATGACAAAATACTTTCATTGCTCTGGAAAGATCACAAACCCCGAGAGTCTCTCCGGTGGATGGTTGCTGTTTCAATCCCTCTGGCGCTGGGAAAGGTGGACCCCCCGGCAGGCTGCAAGGTGTTCTGGATGTTTCCTTGGGTCCCGGCCTGGAGCAGGTTCAGGAGGCTCCACGGGAAAGAAAAAAGGGGACAGACCAGAGAAAATTTGGACTGTACAGCTAAACTAGCTAGCAGGCAAGAGCAAAGCAGCAAACAAGAAGCAAAGCAAAGGAGAAAGTAAGAAGAAAAACAAAGCAGCACTAATATACTGCCGACTGTGTCCTGCCGACTGTGGGGGAGTGAGCAAGCTGATAACCAAACGAAACTTCACTGTTCAGGGGCAGTTTTGAAGGCACAACATCCAGCACACACAGAACAGATGACTGGGGATACAAGCATCATAACGTCACCCTAGGACAGAAATGCTTTTGGATATTTTCTTTAGTCCTTGTTGCTATACTTCAGCAAAAATCAAGGCACATATTTGTGGGATCAATATTGGCATATCCATATGTACACGGATATACGAAACCATACTGTTTCTCACTATGTGTCTCATATGCAAAACACATAATGCTAGCATTTGGAGGGTGGCTGAGTTTACCACCCATTTTATGTATATGCTTTATGATAGTCATAATGTGAGCAATAACTCATCCTAATATTATATTAATCATATAAGTCTTCTGAAAAATGACTAATTCTTTTATAAGGAGAATCCCATATATTTTCACTATTTTCTACACAGTAGTAATTAAAGATTAATTTAACATTCTAAAAGAGAACCTTAGTTCTGTATATTGACCATGAAAGGCAATAAAATTTGAAGTTCTAGCAATCTAAAAAAAATATTTCAGAGAACTACCCTTTTTCCTTGTGAAATCAATTGCCACTTGGGTAGATTCCTGTTATGTCATGGATTTTGTTCATGTTGCAATGGTATAAATATTTGGAAAAGAATGTACATCGACATAATTTTCTAAAGTTGTTTCTAAGATCAAGAAATTCTGAATTGTCCTATTATGTCATCCTTCATGAAAAACAAAACTAAATAAAAAAAAAAGTAATGAAATCCTGGGCTTGCTGCTTAGAAACAAGACAGAAAAAAAATATCTCCTGATTTATGAATTTTATATGGCTTATTAAGTTGTAAGTTTTTTTTCTAATTTGTGATTATGGTAATAGTTTTTATATTGTGTGTTGATTTTGCAACAATATTTTATTATGTTTTAATCTAGCAATGTCTATTATTGACTATCCCACTTGTTGATAAAATTGATATATTGTTGTTTGATGATTTTTACTTCTTTTATTTGTTTCCAGCATCATTCATAGGTTGTTTTTTAGCTTGTGAATTGAGCCAGTGTCAGCACTGACAGTGCTTCAGGAAGGATATACTGCTCTTAAAAGCACATCAGTGACAAAAAATGCTTTTGTTCTGGCATTTAGTGTTACTCTGGGTATGTAAGGTTCGTCACTTCTCAGAATTCTCCCTTCTGTGTTATTTGCTTGTTTTGTCTCTTTCCTTACAGGAACAATTGAACTTCAGCTAGACTAAAGTGTGTTCTTTCTTTCCAATATAATTTTCAAAAGAAAATATTAATTGTGCTTAATCAAACGCAATTAATGTATTATGAAGGATCTCAAAAAAATTAAACAGTTATCAATTAAATGGTTTTGCATTTGTTATTCTTTTCTTTTCTCTTTATTTACTTGGTCAGAATCAGATTTTGATAGAATTTAGATCAACCATATTCAAATTGTCCTCATCTGTAATTGACACCAGGATGTGCTCTCTTGTTCTTTTTCACTGTTTTCAGCTGCAATGGGTATAACCTCCAAAGGATAACAACAAGCAAAAGAGCAGTGCTAAAACCAAAGATCACCATATTTGCAAAATGGCTGTGTGCTTGAGTCCAGTTTTTTTCATGGACAATTTCAGCACTCTAAATTACTCAGTGGTAACTTGAATAATTACAGAAATACAAATCTCTTTCAGCATACAGAGTACTTGGGAACAATTTTCAAAAGCCATTTTGCATATTCTGCATCCCAAATTTGTTGCTAATGCTAAGACACAAGACTGTTTTTATTCTATGACTGGATGTTTTTCAAGCTTAAAGGGCATTTAAAATGGCAAAAAAGAACAATTCTGTTTTGGACATTTGCCCTAATACAAACTGCACACCATGAATATTCATTAAGCTTCTTTTTCTATGACATATTTAGAATGAATATTGCCTGATAAAAATATTTTGTGAAGAGAATCAAAGAGGTTAAAATGCCATCGTACAAAATCTGCAGAGTTTCCTGTCTCTATAGGTTAGCAATCCATCTCTGCAATATTTGACTATAATTATAAAATTACAGGATTCTGACCAACATGTTTGATGTTAATTTTCAGAATTCTGCCCTCAATGGCTATTTCATTTGCGGCTCAGCTTTTGTCAATGTATCCATATTTCTCCCTGTCTTTTCACTAATTTTTGTGTCTTCTGGTTAACATAAAAGTCAAGAAACTAATTTTTTCTTGCAAATTAGTTTAGTATGGTTGAAAATGTGTTGATAACTTTTCCCTTTTTATTCACTTAACTTTCTTGTTTTTATTTGTCAGTGGTCTTGTAGTATATGTTGTCTGTACACATAGCTAACTAGATTTTTTGAATAAATGTAATACTTTACATTATAATTTGGATAATCACATGTATTCATGAAGAGCTCAGGAAAGCAGCTCTTTTATGAAAAACCAGAAATATATCTACATGTATTTAGTTACTGGTTTTGTTGAAAATGCATTTAGAAATCTCCGGTGCTTTATAATCCAAATGTCCATGATTTTGAGAAACTCTTTCATTATATAAGCTAAACTTTTACTTCTGAATGAACATGGTCCATATCCAAGCAAAATAAAAAAAAAATATACAAGATTAATGAAAATAAACAAACACTTTTAAAATTACTTAAGATAATTTGTATGTTTTCTTTTAATTTTTAACCAGCAATGAATCAGAGATCCTTATCCTTGATTCAAGGCAGGAATATTTACAGTCTATCTACAAACCATCAATGCATGTATGTGTATATATAAACAGACACATAAAGGCACACATGGTAACCCAGATTTACATGAGCTCTAGTGATGGAAGATAACTCACTTTGTGTTGCAGCTGTAGCCAGCTTCAGTTAAATTCAGCTTCAGTTTTTGTCACTGGGAAAATCTCTCCATGCTGCTTCCATGCAGTCTTCCACGCTGCTTTATTTTTTGTGCTGTTTGATATGGACACAGAGAAAGAATAGCTTTCTTGTTTACTGAATCCTGTTTTCTGTCTGAAAACTATTATGTTACATCCTGTCTTTCTAGAAATACAATGACCAAAACACTACACCACTTCAAATGATGTGTTGCTGGTACCTAGTAGAGGATCAGGCTGCTTAATGGGTTTTTTATCCCATTTTATTCATGTAAGTATGATTTTTTTTCCTTGCACAACAGCATGGCTGTGCAATTCTGTGTTCAACCCATAGCATAGGATAATATTTATTCTTTTTTTTGTATCAGAACTGTGACTTGTGTTTGTGCAGCAGTGTACCTTTGCATGATTTTAGTATTCTTTATTTGTCCCCACTGAATAGCAAATTTAAGAAGCATATGAAAATACTGAATAATGTTAGACCTAGGACAGAACTCTGGAAAGCCCTACTTGACACAGCCTTCTTTCTGACATCAAAACATTAATATTGTCTCTAGTCTGTATTATTTTCATCTAGATTATGTCTCCCAAGGCTGCTTATGAGAATGTCTGTCAAAGCCTTGCTCAGGTCAGGATATATGTAATCTACTTTTTCTTTTCTATTCACAAGGCCTGCTGCTCTCTACTAGAGAGAAATGATGTTTTGGTTGACGCAATCCATTCATGGCAAATCCATATAACTTGTCACTCACCTCCTTATTTTCTTATGTCTTCCACTAGTGGTTATTATAGCTCCTAGTTGCAGTAGAGCTATGATTTGAAAATTGGTGCAGAAGAGCAGTAAGGGTATTAGCCTTTCTAGCAGCTGCAGAGTGACCTTTTCCTTTGTTTTTTCTCTTGTCTTTTACTTGACATTCTTTTTGTCCTTTGCTAATTGCTGCTCCTTTTTCTTTTTTTCCCTCCCCATGGTTCTCATTTGTCCCTATATATTCATGCTATACTTTCATGTTCATTCTCATTAGTCTGGCCTAGTTTCCACTTCCTTTTTGTTAATTTAATTTTAAATCTACAAATGTTCTTCATTTAGACAAATAGGTCCCTTACAATATTTTCTGTCTTTCCTTTTCAGGGGAATATCTTGCTCTTGAGCCTTTTAAGTCCTTTTTTAAAGAACTGCCAGATTTTTGAAAATATATTTTCTACTCAGACTAACCTCTCAGGATATGCAGTCCCACAATTCTCTGAGTTTACTAAGGTCTTCTTTACTGAAATTGATTTGTTTTACTTTGCACATTTTTATGGTAAAAAAAATTTGTTTCACTATCTTATGATTTGTTCCATCTCACCACGGTCCAGTTTGAAAGGGAAAGGAAGCCTGGAGAATTTTTCTCTTTGATGGTTATCTCCACCAACAGTGGCCAAAAGTACATTTAACAAGCTGTTTGGTACATATCTCTTCTTTTCCAGCTGGGTGTCAGGTTAGCTGGGCTACAACTGCCAATTGTTTAAGAAAAACTTCACTTTGTTTTTCTGGGTTTAATATAAACCTATATCAGACTCCCTTGCTTGGTGGAAAATACACTGTAATATTTTTAAGCACTACTGAAGAATATTCAGTGTTGTACCTACATCTGTATTCTAGTCCCCAGAGTAGACTACAATATGCAAGCAGACATTACTTTTGCTGTTTAATTTTTAGCATATTATATGCTCTTTAAGTAAAGTCCTATTATTGCAAATTGAATGTGGCACTTGCCATAACCAAACTTGTAAAATATAGATTCTTAGTCTGATTATATAGAAAGATGTCAGGCTCCACTGCTTACTTCTTTTAAAAACGTTGGTTTAGAACATAGGTATTTACCATACTTGGTACACCAACCCTGTACATTCTTTCTTGGTCCTTCTTTGGCTCTGTTGGGCATATTCACAACTCTTGGTAGATTCAGCCCCTTCTCACTTCTGAATAGATGGATATTTAGAAGCCTTTGCAGATATGTATTTTATCATTGTGATTGTAATGTTGTTGACAGCAAGAAACTCAAGACATTATTCTATTTCCAATGGTATAAATAGGAGCTATTACTGAACTCTCTGAAGCTTTTTTGGGTTTATGACCTTTATGCCTGCATTTCTATCAGCAGTAATAACAGCATGGGGAATGATCCAAAGTGCATGGAGATGGCAGTCATGGAAGAAAGAGATGAAGATTAGAGGGGGACAAACACTTCCTCTATATGACATAGAGTGGCAAACCCTCCAATTTGGCTAGAAACTGTGTGCTTTCTTCACACTGTGTAGTCCCTATATAACCCTGATGCCACTAAGTTGTTTTCTGATAACAATAAAAAACCCTGTTTAAAACCAGCACCAAATTGTCATTCAGATGAAAGGAGCATTATCCTGTTCTTCAGTGGAAAGGTCCTGTTTCTCTGATCCTCCTCAGTAACAATTGCAAAAAAGATGCACATACCTTCATGTCTTCTGTTTAGCAGCCAGCAAAGAAGCTCTGTAAACACAGGGATTTACTGGTAAATATGCTGTGGGAAGTCAATGGCTTTGATAAAAACCACTTCATATGATGCATTGTCAAAATAAAAAAAGTAACAAACTTTCTTGACAATCCAAATAATTTGTTCAACAAAGCCATATAGGTCAAGAATACTTCATGACTAATTTTGTGCTTTAATTTGGTTGGAAAGAAATGGCTCAGGTATTACATTTTGGGATTTGTTTAATGAAAAATATAAATAAGGCCTTTATTTCCAAAGAGCTGTAGCTACAACTTTCATCTTTTTAAAAACTGCAAGAACAGCTGGGTTGGCATACAGACTACTACTTTGTATTCTCTTGAATGGGCCCAAATGTTACTGATTTTTGGAAAAAAATAGCAACTTCTCTAACATTAATTAATATTCATAAACCTTTTATTAAGCATATAAATCACAGCAATCCATTTGAATCCAATTGTTTATATCAATCTTCTTTGAAACTAAGTTCTTATTGATCTAAAAATTTAAATCTATGTTGGGGACTTTTACACATTCTTTTTGCCTTATAATAAAAATGAAAATTATACAGCTTGACACCAAACAAAATTTAATTAATTTTCTGCTCAATGGCAGAGCTGCCATCCAAAGGGATCTAGCCAGGGTGGAGGAATGGGCCAGCAGGAATTTCTGGAAATTCATTAATGACAAACGTAAAAGTTCTTTGTCTGGGAAAGAGGAGCAACTGATACCAGTTGGGACATGACTGGCTGGATGCTGAACAAGACATCAAAACTGTGACAGAGAACAAGGTCAACATTGGTTAGCAGGGCTTGATGTAAGGAAAGCCATTTTCACCATGAGAAAAGCTAACTAGAGGAGAGTGAGCAGCCCAGAGACTCTACAGTCTCTGTAGCTAGAGAGTTTCAAGATTTAAAAACTGACCAGCCTGGTCTAACCCCATAGCTGACCCAGCTTCAAGCAGGGATTTAGACTAGAGGTGTCCAAAGATTCTGTGGTCCTGTGAGTTTAGAAATACCTCGATTAGCTTGCACATGTCAGAAACACTGTTTATCCTACAACAGTGTATACAACTGATTGTTATTTTAGAAAGGCCTATGCTAGAATACAGTCACAGAAACATTGTTCTTGTATTCACAATGATATAAAGTCTTGTATTAGCTTGATAATGCAAGACTAATTGCCCATCATTGCTAGAGAAAAAATATTTCATACAGATGCAGGATAAATACTAATGAGCTCGCTGACAGTTTTGTAGCAAATTCTGACAGCAAAAATATACATCAAAATGCAAATATATGCCAAAATATACATCAGACAGTTATGGTTTGGTTGTGTGTTCTGAAATTGGTGGGACTTGTGAAATGATGTGCCCTGAGAAAGGGTATCATCTGTTTTTTGGTTTTTTTTAATTATAAAGACAAAAAGATAATAGAAATTTAAAGAAGTAGAACATAAGCAGGTAAAACAGAACAGTCCATTTATTAGTAATCCTCAGGTATAGCTGAAATCTTTGCATTTCCCTTACTACCTTCTTTCTCGTCCTAATTTTCAAGCAGTAACAGGCAAATACTATTGTTTCAAGTCCTTCATGAGCTAGAATATTCAGCAAAACATCCAATTGTCAGATACAGAACTGCCAGCCATGAAAGATTATTTTTATTTCAGGACTCTCCAGTGCATGTATGTTTCCTCTCCTAAGGATTTTCTGTATTTTAATTTATTTTCTTGCTTCATAATACATTCATCTTTACTTTTCAGCATTCCATATGATTACAAGCTCATTTTGATGCCATTTTTTAAAGACTGCTCTCTGAAGGGGCTCTATCTCAAAGTGTTTTTCTTGCAGATTAAGGTTTCTGCATGGGTGGTTCTAATGTTTTGAATTTAATCAAAATAAAAATCATAAAAATCATAAAAATACCAACTCTATGCACATATATCAAGGATTTGAGCATGCCAGTGAGAATATCTGACAATATTTTCTAAGCAAGGAGGCAAACCTATTAATTTATCTTTTAAAGTTCTCTTTTGGGCAATGCACTGTTGTTTCTTGGGAATCATTGAGTTCCTGTCCCTTGCAAATGATCAGCTTAAGTGGCCTCAAGAGTGTTCTGCAGGACAATGACATAAAATTTGTATGCTTGTCCTTCTTTCCTCAAAATAAGAGAGAATTCCAAGAGACTTCTTCAGTACAATGCACTTGTTCTGTGGCAGAATTTTAAAACAAGCTGGCAGAAACTTTTCACACCGTTCATGGCAGTAAATATTGTGGAGAGTACTCATATGAGACATATGCAGTTTACTCCTTTTTGTCCCAAGAGACTGTGTGTAGTGGGTTTTACTGATTATTAGGACAGTGAATCCATTTGATCAAGATAATTACAACTCATGAAAATAAAAATGCAAAAAAAAAAAATTTACGAGTCTTTTATTATATCATAATTGAAATAATAATTCTCTATATTTAGCAAAAATACTGGATAATTATTTTTAAATTATATTAATGATCTAAATAATGGCTTACTGACATCAAGAGGAGGAATAAGATAGATATCAGTGATTGAGGGATCAGAATGTGATAGTCTACATTGAAATGGTGGCCTGAAACTATTTACTTGGAAGTTTTAAAGTCCAAACATAATAAAATATACCAGCAAGTTTTAGTGATACAAAAATTACATCGTGTTATACTTTGGTCTACTAGATAACAGATAACTCCAAAATTAAAATAAACACACAGACATGCCCTGCCCAAGCTCCCTAGTCTCTGGATGACAGCTGATGAATAAGTGAATTTAAAGATCAGCAGCCTGAGAAAGAAATTAGCTGCAATCTAGAAGAGAGGGATTTAAACAGCTACATCCTAGCATGTCTTAGCACCTTATTTCCAAACACAAGAATCTGAATTTAACAGAACTTCTTAGAGCTTAAAAACATGGTATGATATGGAGAAAAATTTGCTCTGCCATAAGGGAAACAGCGATGGTTGTTTCACCTGCCATTTCCAGTAACAAAGTCATATTGGGGGCATTTGGTCAAGAATGGATGATCCATGTTTGATTTCCTCTTATATCTGACAGGATTGAAATCTGTTTCCTAGTTCCCAGGTGTCAAGGTATAAAATTGGAAAGAGAAGAAATGGGCTATGTACACATACCAGAAGAGAGGAGACCTGGTTTTTGCTTCTGGGACTGTTCATGAGTTTTACAAAGTGAAGTGTAGCATTAAATACAAAGTGAGTTTGGGAATTAAAAGACATAATATTTCTCAAAGACCTGAGAAACCATTGTGACAACCATAAGCTGGTTTAACACCCTGGTGTTTCTACATCCATCACATCCATCATGAAATGTGATGTGCTCACTTTTTGAAGAAGAACAATAAGAACAATCACCATAGGTGCTGTTCACATCTTACATGTTAGCCTACTCATTAAAGCATTCATAGCCAAAAAGAATTTCCATTAAAAAGTGCAAGGTGAAAGATATTTCAGTTTTAAGTTTCTTACAGTAAGTTTCTTGAACCAAGACATAAAATTTGAAACTGCTCAATGTGAGAATGAAATTAGCAAAATTTTCCAGTCTCTGCTTGAATGATACAGCTGCCAGGAAAAAGAATGGTACAGCAGATTGTTTCTTCCTTCTTTAGGCAACTTTCCTTTTTTTTTCCCTACAGGTTGATGTTCCCAAGAGAACAAAGAGGATCTCTGGATCCCAAGGGAGCAAAGTTAGGTGCCTAAACTCCAGAGATGTTTCTGATTCCATATCTCTCTGGGTTTTGTGGATCTTATGATAATGGCAATTCTTAATTTGTATGCAGAATTTTATAACTTCAGTGGAGATCATTCCCTGTCCCTAGATGTGATTGGATACCTATTGGGACATGGAAACCAAGTGCACAGCAGAAACTGAAAGTACTTAATGAATTTCATTCACTGATTTCATGAAGAAACAAAGCCTGAGAGAACTATCAATATCCAGCATTGAACCCTAATTGCAATTCCTGTTTACTCACTGCCTCATGAGAGTTTATAGATCATATTTCCCATCATCCATTCCTTCCATCATCTGAGGCAAAAAACCACTTGGTATTCTCATTCAGTGTTTGTGCTCTTTCTATATGCTCAGTATCATGCTATGCATTTTTATTATCTGTGCTGTAATAGAAAGCAAATAAAAAAATATTATAAATTCAATAAAACAATAGGGGAAGATACAACATAGGGCCCTGGAGAAAATGCCTGGGAATAGCAGCCAGAAACTAAAATGTGACAAACATATTGATATTTTTGTTATGCCTGAAGAATGCAGAGTGCACAAACAATGGATTGAGGAATGGATGTGTGGGTCTTTCTTATCTGGCATGACTGATTTTCTGTAGTCTCCCTTCAAGCAACAGACAAACAAAGGTAATACTTGATCATCATCATTCTAAAGAGTGAATATCCATGGATAAGGATAAAATTTAGCTTTGCATTATGATCTCATGTTGAATTTTTTCCTAAAGTTTTTTTTGTTTTTTTTTTTTTTTTTTTTTTAATAGACAAACACAGGACTGCCTGGAATTAATGAAATTGCCATTTTCAGATGGTTTTTTTTTGTCTGTAATGGGAAAAGCAGAGGAAAATAAAAAGTCTCTCAAAAAATTTTAACCCCAAATCCCATTGTGTCCATAAGGGCTGGAAATTTAACTAGTGACTTTTTGAAAATATCTCTTAAATTTAGCATTTATGGGCCATCTTTATCTTGCAGAGCTTCCTGAAAAATATCAGCAATTACCCTGAGGCATTTCAAATAAACTCTTAGTCAGACTTCTCTTCCTGTCTTCAACAAGTACAGCCACTTCTTGCAATTGTTTGGTGACACAAAATGGTGATGTTTTGCTGTGACCTGAATCCTTGAAGTTGTTATTTGAAAAATGTCAAAAACTTCTTGACTATCTGTATTCTTTGCAATTTGTAGTTCCTTTAGCATCTCTTCCTATTGCAAATACAATGAAAGAGGACAGTCTCCTAATGTCATTGTGAGGTGATGTGAGACATAGGAAGAGAATGAAACTTCCTTTACTTAGTGTGCCTCTCATGACCTGTGGACAAAGTGTTCAAGGAACTCACACTTCATATTCTTCTCATACTGTAAAACCAGAAAATAGAATCTAATGAGTTTCTAGAAGAATAATTCTGTTTCAGGCTAAGTACTCTCTACAAGTGAAAAACAAGTTGATTAACCTGAAGGATTAAAAATGTGGTGGCTTTTAACTCAGTACCTGTTTGAAGTACCTGTTTGAAGTACCTATTTGAAAGTGATGGCAGAGTTTTATAGGATTACAGACAGCAAATTCTAAACCAAAAATAAAAAGTGCTGTAATATGAAATTCCCAGTCTCATACATTTACCTATTTTCTAAGATGTGAAAATGTTCTGAAGACTTTTTGTTATCAATAATTTTTACAAAATTTAAGAAACCTCCACTGTGATTCTGCCTAAGATCCAAGATACCACAGTAACAGAAATATATCATAATACTGAGAACATACTTACTTGAGAACATATTTACTTGAGCTGAAGCTTATTTCCTAAAACAGTGTTCATTTGATCCAAGTCAGTGAACTAAAGATGTTCATGGGAATATCTTTTTTCCCTACACTTTAATTACAGAAACATATTTTGATGCATGCTTTTAAAGAGATGTTTTAAGTGGGGTTTTATTTGCTCCCAAAAGAAAAGTTATTCAAGATAATACATTGATAAAAAGCACTCATTTCACAGCTGATGCTTTAAATAATTTGTAGCAAAAAATGCATATTTTGTTTCTGCCAAATACTTCAGTAAGGAAAGTAATGCAAATGACAATCAGTTTCTAATCATTCTAGACAATATATTAAATATGCTAAATTTAGAAGAAAAGACCTTAAATAAAACTGTAAAATTATTATAGATATGAGATGTTAATGTTCAATTTACAATAAAATCAGAAAAAATTATTGGAGCAGCACAAAGGATTAAGCAATTAGTCATTATGAAGCTAAACATAAAAGAACATACTGTTCTATAAATTTTAAATTGGTACCTTGCTATGTTTTACAGTCTATGGAAAATGTTTCCATGCTTATTTCTTTATCCACCTATTTGTTTAACTGAATTTTTCAGCCCTGAAATGAAAAAAAAGCACCTAGTATCTGGGTACAATCACATTAGTAGCAAATTAATACATTTTAGCCAGCGTCAGTCACATCAAGGATCAAAACAACACAGAAATATAGCAAAAATAATTATTCTCCCAACAATGTCTATATTATTGTTGTTAAAATTTAACTAACTGCTGTGTTTTAATAAGCATATTCAAAATATGGTTGATTTCATGGTGTGCACTGAAAAAAAAGCAAGCAGATTCCAGATGTTACAAATGAAGACAGGAAACAATACCAGCAACAGAGAAATGGTAACAAAAAAGACACCAACTTCTTTTTCTTATATTTACTGAAGTTCAGGTGAGCTTTGTCTCATCTCAGAATTGCAGAGATGCAGCAGAAGATGAAAGGCAGGTAAGACTCTCGAATGTGGTGGTCGCCAGCACTTACAGACCTAAACCCAAACTGTAATATTGATATGACAGATCCAGCAGCAGCCAATATGGATGACAGAGCACACACCTAAAATCTTTTCATAAAGAAAAAGCACTGCTTAGCAAATGATGCACTACATCTAGTACTGGAAAGATGTAGCCCTTTTTTTACTGTACCAATATAGCTTTAGTAGCTATAGTCATGAAGTCATAGCTTTAGTCATGAAGTGACCAAGGCAGGGATGAAACTGCAAGGCTGCTATCAAAAAGAAATGAGCCTAGGCTTTAAGCAGTCTGAGCAGTCACTCTATCTGTAACACTTACATGATCATATAGACACAGCAGAAATTACTTGGAAGACCTGAAGATTTCAAAACTCCTTCGAATAAACTAAGGACAAATGGATCCTCCTCTGTTACTGATATTACCTGTCTTTTAAAGTGCTTTTCCCAGTCACAGGTCTTAGCACATAAGAGTAGGTATGGGAGACTTGCTGGTCTCCAACCAAGCCTTAAGCTTTTCCAAACCAAATGGCTGACATTGCTTGTGTTGTTTGTAGACAGCGGTAAATGTTACGTAAAATAATTAGAAAGGAAAAGCATCCTGGAAGCGTAGTTGTAGACTCAAGGGTTGATTGTTTTAAAGTGATCTTTGGTTTTTACCAAGTCCAACACATCATTTTTAGTAAATGGATTTAGTAAGAACAGATATGTACTTTCGGCATCCTGAGCTGTAGTTTTTTCATATGAATGAAACAAGAGAAGAAAGTGAAATCATCGTATTAGCCATGCATAAAGTAAATACAAAATGAATTTTTTTAATCTGGAATCCCAGTGTTGAAGGAGAAGGAAGGTTGGACTTTGCAAATTAGAGTTATGATACATAAGTGTTCCAAACTCCAATAGACATTTTTTTCCTGTAGGATTAGGCAGTTCCTTAAATATAATCAATAAGAGAGGTTCTATAAATATTTTTAAAGAGTAAGGCTTTTGACACTGTCTCCCATAAGGTTCTCACAGAAAAGCTGTGTCTGTGTGGGCTAGATGAGAAGAAGGTAAACTGAAAACAGTCTGAATAGCTGTGCCCAGAAAGCAGAGATCAGTTGAAAGAAATTTAGTTGGAGGCCAATAGTGTAAGAATCAATAAGAGTCAATATTGAGTCCTATCCTTTTGAACATTAATGAACTGGATGATGAGATAGAGAGCATGCTCAGGAGGTTTGCTAAGAATACAAAACTGGGAGGTAAGGCTGACATGCCAGAGTAATACACTGCCATGCAGAGCTGGGGAAATAGGATGACAGAACCTCAGGTAATTTAACAAAGGGAAGTGCAAACTCCTTCACCTGGTAAGGAGCAACACCAGGCACCAATATAACCTGAGGTCCAACAGGTTGAAAAGCAGCTTTGCAGAAAAGGCCCTATGGGTTCTGATGGACACAAAGTTAAACATAAGGCAGAAATGTTTTCTTGCAGCAAAAATCAAGAAATGGCATCCTGGACTGCAATAAACAAAGTATTGCCAGCAGGTTGAGAAAGGTGCTACTTCTTCTCTACTGAGCACCAGAGAGGCCACACTTTGAGTACTGTGTTCAATCAAAGGTCCCCAGTACAAAAGAGATATGAACACACTGGAAAGAGTCTAACAAAGGGCCTCAAAGATGTTACAAGGACTGGGCTGGAACATCTTTCCTGTGAGGAGAGTCTGCAAGACTCAAGAATGTTCAGTGAATGGAAGGGAGTGCTAAGGATGAATTTTGTCAGTCTATGTAAATACACAAAGGAGGAAGATGGAGCAAGGCTCTTTTAGCTGTGCACAGTGACAGGACCAGAGGCAATGGGCACAAACTAAAACACAGCAGGTGCCATCTGAACATCAGAAAACACTTTTTCACTGTGATCAAGCACAGGTTGCCCAGAGAGGTTGTGGAGTTTCTATCCTTCAAGGTACTGAAAAGTTGAGAGTTGGACCAGATGGTCCTTTCCAATATCAAACACTCTGTGATTCTGTGATGGACATAATTTTTTTCCACCTTTATTTTCTGAGATGTGAAGAATATTCTATCATTACTGACCCTAAATTATCCATTCTGCTGTCTTCCTTGCATTTATTAGATAATTTTTTTTTTGTACCACATAAATTTTGAGGGGCTAGTCCTGATGCAAAAGCTGTTGAAGACAGCAGGGTCCTAAATGAATACCTTATCTCATTTACATACTTTTGTTCTAGTCATTGAACATAAGAACATGAAAAAGTAAAAGAACAGAATGAAGACAAGGATTATGGGGGCACTTGGGAGGAAAATGTATCTGGTTCTGCTTTCTTTATAAGCTAATACATAATTATTTTCCTCAATTAGATAAAACCAGTTTAAAAAGTTAACTAATCAATAACTGGGGAAAAAAACCCCACTGAGTTAAAAAAAGGCCCTCAGGACCTCAATTTCACATTATTTTACAAATTAAAGAAAGGAAAATTAATATTAGTTATGTATTAAGCACTATAGGAAAAACTTACCCCTTTCAGAATTTTTCTGAGTAAGCTTGGCTTTTCTAAGATCACCATTTAGTTCCTTCACAAACTGTTAAAACACTGGTTCTAGTACTCAATCATGAAGATGTAATTTCCCATATTTTTGCCAACTTTCACCAATAGTGTTATATAATCTTCTAAATAAAAGACTACTAGTAGGGTGTCTGCATAATCTTAAAATACTTGGAACCAGAACTTTTGAGTATTTTCATCACTGGAAGGCACTCTAGAGATTTTTCTTGCTGGACCACTGGCAGTGGTATTTCTACATTGGCTGCAAGATGATTTTCCAAAATTCATCTGAAGTCCTTGTCTCTCTTGGGCTTCAGTTCTTGCTTGTACAGTGAGTAAAACACCAAGATGTCAAAAAAGATTAATAAAAGAAAAAAAAGACAAGGTAAGCTAGATCTCCTCAGTTTATCTGTATGTATGTCAGCTAAGGCCAGAAGAAATCAGTGGAACTTCTTAGTTCATTTCCTACATAATAGTCTACCAGATTGTATTCACTCTGTGTACTGCCCTGTAGCATCAACTGTTTCCATTGAAGTATATTTTACCTGGAAAATACCTGTTTTCAGATTAAGGTCTTTATTAGTAGAGTCTATGTTCATTAGTATTCTGTTACAACTGCCATTACTACCCAGGTTTTAACAGCTGACAGTTTATTTCCTAAAAAACCATTGTCATATATATTTCAATTTGTGCACCTTCCCATTGAAGTCATTATGTCTCTCTACAATTTTTGCCACTAGATCTGAAAGTAGAAAGATGCTATTAATTGAGACAATTCTCAGATTTGTTTTTATGAGGAAAGCAGAGATATGTTTGTCTTACATGACAGGTTATAGCTGCAAATATTTTACAGATGCGGATTCTCTCCAGAGCTACTTCTCCAAAAATTCAGTGATCCTTTCAGTCTTTATTTCTTTCTAAATATCTGTGCATTTTCCTCTCTTAAAGATCTTCATGTGTTTTATCCTCACCACTGTTTAACTTGGCAGAAATTTTAGATGTGGTATCTAGAGGGCTTTTTTCAATAGCAATTTTGTGTTTATTTCTAGATAATTGATTAAAATTAAGAATAGTCTTAGGCCTAATTTTGGTTCCTATAAAATAATCTCCATCATAGAAATAACTCCATCAGAGCATTTCATTCTGTCGTTTGCTATCATATAGCTGCCAGGTAGCTGTGTTCCTCTAAAATGCACTTACTGTAATGTGTTCTAAGTAATATGCTATGTAGTAATTTAAAAAACTAAACTTTCTCCAGGGGTTTATAAATTATAATGGTAAAAATAACCTGTGTATACAATTTATTTTTTATATGTTTAACCTATATGTTTTCTCAAAGCCTCTGTTATTAACCCCTATGTTAAAAAGCAATTGTGAACTGTCTGTCCTCATTTATATGTTTTTTGCCATGAGGTTTTAAACTATCATTGTGAATAGAAGAACTGATTTGTCTTTAATGTCACTTTATTTTAACATCACAATCGAATCCCTTTTTAATCCATTTAATACAAAACACAGTGATTTAATATACATGGTTCTTTTCCCCTCAGCATGTTGTGTCAAACTGTATAAAATGCTATACACAAAACAAATCAAAACAAATCAAAACAGTGGTCTGGTTTCAGCTCAGATAATTATCTTCCCAACAGCTGGTACAGTGCTATGTTTTGGATTTAGGATGAGAATAATACTGATAACACACTGATGTTTTTGAGATTGGTGAGCAGGGCTCACACAGAGTCAAGGCCTTCCCTGCTTCTTTCCTCCTCCCACCAATGTGTATCACTTTTTTTGTATGTTCTAATATTTTTACTTGCTATTTTTATTAATTGTTTTCCTTTTCTGTCTTGTTAAACTTTCTTTCTTTCAACCCACAAATTTTGCTTATTTTTTTCCAATTGCACCTGGGAAGTGGGGTATTAAGAGAACAGTTATGTGATGTTTAGCTTCCACATAGTCAAACCTGTGACTAAATAAAAAAATGAAATTCAGCTCATTAAACAAAACCTAGTTTATATAAAGCTTTCGTGGTCTTTAATTAACTACCTTCTAGTACTTGACTTTTTTATCATCTGAGTTCTGTCATCTTTATCTTATTTTTCTAGGGACTGCTGTTAGTCTAATTTATTGTGGGTTGCTGTCTTACAAGCACAATATCAGCACTTTTGCAGTCTTTGCATATTGCTTGACTGCATCAGCAATAATAGATTTAAAGAAAAGCTGCAACTGGAAGGGACCTCTGGAGGTCCAACCCCATCCCTCTCAAGCAGGACCACCCAGAGATGCTTGGCCAGGACCATGTCCAAACAGTATTTCAATATCTCAAGAATGGAGACTCTTCAGCACCTCTGAGCAAACTGTGCCACTGCTCAGTGGCAGAAAGAAAATGTTTCATCAAATCATAGAAATGTTTGGCACCTGAAAGTTCTAACCCCCCTGCCACAGGCAGGGACATCTTTCACTAGACCAAGTTGCTCAGAGCCCCATCCAACCTGGTTTTGAACATTTTCAGGGATGGGTCATCCACAATTTCTCTGGGCAACCTGTTCCAGTGTCTCACTACCCAAACACAAAAAAGAATTTCTTCCAAACATTTAATCTAAATCTGTTCAGGTTAAAAATGTTCCTCCTTGCCTACCACTTTCTGCCTATGTAACGAGTTTCTCTTCCTCTTTTTTTTGTAAACCCTTTTTAAGAACTGGAAGGACACAATAGGGTCTCTGCAGACACCCCAGCTCTCAACCTGTGTTCATAGGAGAGGTGTTCCACTCGTCTGGGCATCTTCATGATCCTCTGAACCTACTTTAACAAGTCCAAGTCTTTCTTGAGCTGGGGACCTCAGAGGTAGATGCAGTACTCCAGGTGAAATCTCATGGGAGCAGAGTAGAGGGGCAGAATCACCTCCCTTGCCCTGCTGCCCATGCAGCTTTTGATGCTTCCCATCAAAAAGTGGTTGGCTTTCTGGGCTGTGAGAGCACACTGTTGGTTCATGTCCAGCTTTTCACCCACAAGAGCCCTCAAGTCCTTCTCCACAGTGCTGCTCTACATGACTTCTTCTCCCAGTCTGTACTCATGTCTGGGATTGTTCTGATCCACATGCACAACCTTGCAGTTGTTGAACCTCACAAGGTTCTCATAGACCCACTTGCTAAGGTTGTCCAGGTCTCCCTGGTTGGAATTCCTTCTGTTGTGTCAAATGCACCGCTCAGCTTCCTGTCATCTCCAAACTTGCTGAGCCTGCACTGGATCTCCCTTAACGTTCATAAAGATATGGAAGAGCAACAGTCCCAAGACAAGAGTCTTGAGGAACATGACTCATCACCACCTGGTCATAGAGCTATTGACCACAACTCTTTGCCTATGTCCATCCAGCCAATTCCTTATCCACTGCATAATTCA
The DNA here is from genome assembly GCA_013397555.1 of Urocynchramus pylzowi. NCBI lineage: Eukaryota > Metazoa > Chordata > Aves > Passeriformes > Fringillidae > Urocynchramus > Urocynchramus pylzowi. The sequence continues at coordinate 350,756 of VZRH01005782.1, forward strand.
CCCTTCCCACCCATGTGTCTCAAATTTGGATATCTTCTTAGGCATGTTCAGCCAGCTGTCAATCAACACCCCCACGTCTTTTCCTTTGGGCAGTTTTCCAAGCACTCTTCACCCAGCCTGTAGCCCTGCATGGGGCTGTTTTTACCCAAGAGCTGGACCCAGCACATGGCCTTGTTGAACCCCATATAATTGGCCTTGGACCATCAGTCCAGTCTCTGATGATCCCTCTTCAGAGCCTTGGTACTCTCCTGCAGATCAAACCTCCCACCCAATTAAGTGTCATCTGAAAATTGACTGAGGGTTCACTCAATCCCCTCATCTAGGTCATTGATAAAGATATTAAACTGGTCCCAACTCTGAATCCTGGGGAACATCACTTAGGACCTACTACCAACTGGATGTAATCCCATCCACCACCACTCCCTGGGCCCAGCCACCCACTGAGGTTTTGCTCAGGAAAGAGTGCAGCCATCCATGGTCCCAACTCTGAATCCTGGGGAACATCACTTAGGACCTACTACCAACTGGATGTAATCCCATCCACCACCACTCCCTGGGCCCAGCCACCCACTGAGGTTTTGCTCAGGAAAGAGTGCAGCCATCCAAGCCATGAGCAGCCAGTTTCTCCAAGAGAATGCTGTGAGAAATGATGTCAAAAGCCTTACTAAAGTCGAGGTAGACAATATCTATTGATCCCTCTACATAGGTGGAGAGAACAAACTGTTCATCTGTAGTTTTTTTCACATCTCCTTCACAGTATTTGCTGATCAGCAAGCTTTAGGCACCTTAATACTAGATTACAAATTTACTTCCCTGATTGGACACTGTCCAGACTGTTAAGATTATGTGTGTAAATATTTTGGTTTCAGGCTGCTTTTTTACCTTAGGGGTAGCCTAGAAAAGTAATAATAACAAAAAAACCCCAAAATTTTTTTATAATAGTGTTTGCACTTTTTTCAAGATTCTCAGTAACAGAAAAACTTAGTGGAGCTATTGTGGGAATTACAATGAAATAAAAAAAGCTGCTTGTTGTGATCAATTCTAAGCACACAAGAGAAAAAGGAACTGTCTGTGAATAAAATGGATCAAACCCTGAAAGGTTTGAATATATCCAAAACACATTATTAAAACCAAATGAGGTTAGATATTGATACCAAAAATAAAAGTTATATTTTGTTTAATAACAAAAGAGGCGAAGAGAAAGAGAAAAGAAAGAAAGAAATAAAGAGAAAAAAAAAGAGGTGTGTTGAGGGGGGACTGAGAGAGTGACAGAGATTAAGTAGAAACATATCACCCTGCATGGGTTCTAATAATGTCTCTTTGCTTCCCTCTGTCTGGTCTTCTTGTGGTGAGGATCCCCCACAGAAAAGTATAGAATCCAATGGATTGATAGACATTGAGGGGAGCAGGTTTGACACCATCCCTTGCAACACGGCAGATGTGTTGCATCACGTTGCATCACGTGCAGTGCTCAGGTGCAGGGTCTGGGGACCCCTTTTTGGGGTCTTTGATGTGCCATGGCACCCCCTCTGCCATCCCTCCCGTGGATGTCCCGTAGAGGCGGCTTTCCCAGGGTGGGGAGCCTGAGCCCCGGGGCTGGTCTGCACAGGGGAGGATGGATGTTAACTGCCTTGGACCTGAGGCTGTGCCACACCCCCAAAACCTCTCCTCCTCCTCCTCCTCCTTTGGTGTGGGGAGCCTGGCAGCAGATAAACCTGGGGCTGTGGCCTGCACCCCAAAGGTGCTGGGCTGGGCCCTACTGTGGAAGTTTTTCCAGATGCTTTGAGCAGTAGTGTAACTTTCCTTATCTCAAGTTGCCTTAGGTGGTTTAACCCACATTTCAGGGTATNTGTGGGGAGCCTGGCAGCAGATAAACCTGGGGCTGTGGCCTGCACCCCAAAGGTGCTGGGCTGGGCCCTATCATGGATGCTGTTCCAGATGCTTCACACAATAGTGTCATTTTATCTCAATTTGCCTTAGGTGGTTTAACCCACATTTCAGGGTATCAGCCAGGGGCCCATTCAGGGTGCCCTTTGCTGGTGCAGCTTTGTTTTACACTTTTGCTATAATAGGCAAAAGTCCTTCTTTATGAAGACATAAACCATAACATTTCAGCCTCTGACACGCCAAAAGTGATGTATTATTTAAACAAAGAAATCTATCTAAAGGTTCAACTTAAACATCTAAGTTCATCAGGAGAAATTAATGTGTATTACTGACCAGTTTACAAGAGTTTAAAGAGCAATAGGGGCTGGAAAGGTAACCCTAAGAAACGAAGTTAAAAATATGCCACTGATCAAAAAGGCATATTGCAATAGAATTTTTTTTTTTTTTTTTAATTGATTGCCATCCTGGGATGTGTCTTTAAATCCTTGGACTGCTTTTCCTTTTTTGCAGCTCTTATAAGCTTATGTGTTTCTATAATTTGCAAGCTGTACTTTTTGTACACTTCCATTATCTCTGAAGGAGACATCCCTGTAAAGCAAAAAAATAAAGGTATGATTAGAAATTAACATATTGCTTCTTTTTGAAACAGCTGGTTATTTTCTGGCAAGATTAATTTTAAACTAGTAGAAAACATCAGGAAAACGCTACAGGTGCCTAGTAAATCACCTGAAGGGATTTCAGTGATGTGAAATATAGTATTCTCCACCTCAGAATTTCATCTAAGCTAGCTGAGATCAAGTGATTCATTGTATTCTCCTATGGGAAATTATGTAGGAGCCCTAGTGAGGTACAGATTAAAGCTGCCCACTTCTGTCAAAGTGGTTGACATGCCTAGTGGTATGACTTTAAATATCTTTAAATCAAAAAATAGCCAAACTGATTTATGGGAAAGGAAATTAAATAAAAAAAACCCCTTTCTTCTGGCTTAGATATAAATTGGGATATATCTAAATGTCACATATGTATGAATTAATAGAGATATGAGTGCTGTGAACTGAAGGAGTTACCACCAATTTTTAAGAGCAATATTAATCCCTGTGGATGAAAACTCTGACAGAACTGTGGCTACAAGGGATTTCTGTCACTAATCACTCACTATGTATTAAAGGAATAGAAAAAAGAAATTTTATGTTGATCTGGTCATTTTTTTCAGGGTTGGCTCTGATTAAGAGCAAAGTGTAAGCATATGAGCTAAAACTTTTCCTCCAGAGAGAGTTCAAGGTAGTGCAATAAACCCAAACTCTGCTTACCAGAAACAGATCTCTGACTTAATTTTAAATCTAATGTGATGCAATTATTTTGCTAGTTTTAGTCCATATTTACAAGAGTGGCAATAGCAAGAGGGACTGCCCTGTGTATAGAATTTTTCTGGTATATAAGACAAAATCCAGCTACATAAAGAAAACAAAATTCTTGTACACACATTTTAGCCAGAACAGCATACAATTTTTCAAAAAGATCAGGATAGATTAAAATAATGCACTTTCTGCATTTAAGGCTTAGGAACCTTTGATAAATTATGTAAATAAGAAAGCTTTTTGTCCTCATTTACCCATTAAGTTCTGATGATCATGATTCAGAAAGAAAATAATTTATAAATACATGATCATAATTCTTCTGCTTTTATACTCCAAAATACTCTGCATTTTTTAATACACAGGTTTTGCAAAGTTTATCAAGTCTATCCTTTACTTTAGACTTTGTCATATTTCCTTGTTGTTTTGAACAAAGGACCAGTCCCACTTTTAAACTTTCTTTTTGAGTGAGTTGACAGATTTGTAAATTTGTTGCTTACTCCTCAGGTCATCTCCAGAAAGATCCACAGGCATCAATGAAAGGAACACCTAAAAAGTGGGCTGTACTGCTTTCTGCTCTCTCCATTTAGTATCAGTTAATTCAGCAAGTGTCTCCATTTCAGGTAGCATAGCTGTGATTGCTCCCTCACAGAATACTCAGTTAAGTCAGATATCCATACATCTTAAACCAGAGGGCTGTGGGGTCCTGATATCGTGGAGAACAGGTGTAGAAGACAGCATGGGAAATGATGGCCCTCACTTTTGCTGTACAACACTGTTGCATATCTGTATGTAGGGGGAATCATTATAAGGGACAGGTAAAGTAGCAAAATACAGATTTTCATTGTTTTGAGTGATGTGAAAGTTACTTAAAGAAGTGTTTGTCTACATGAAGTGCAAGACACCAGAATTTTGCAGTGCGTGACTGAGTTCTGATACTAAATCCCGTTATGGCTGAGCAGAATATAGGTACATAGATTGAAGAGCATATTCTGGAGTATAATTCCTAAGTTAATAGCTCAAAAATAAATAAGGTATGTGAGAAAGACAAATGATTTTGTAAGAAAGACATGGAACAATGAAATTTAACTGCTGATGAAAGGATCCATCTTTTGTCTTATGCAACATAATTAGAAATTTTCTGGAGATGAGAGAATTTTATTTTCTGGAAGATAATATGTACCTCTGAAAAAAAAAAATAGCTTCTTTGTTTAAAAACACGTGATTAACAACACAGCAGCATCTCACAAATTTCACGATCTGATTTTATGCATGTGTGGAATGGGACCTTGACTTTAAGTCCTGAGGTCAATGCTGTCCTCAGTACTGTCTGATACTCCCCACAGCATATTGCTTGCAAAAAAAGTAAACTCCATTCCTTCAGCTAGGTACAAAGTGATCTTTTATTCTGCTTTAGGAAAACTGTGATCTCTTAAGTTCATTATTATGATTGACTAGATATATTTGCCTAGATAATTCTTGAAATTTTTGTTAAAACTTCCCTTTTAAAAGAAAATTATTTACAGTTGCAAATATGAATATAAAATTCACACATTTTACACATTTTCTTGAAAGCACATAATTCATTGTCAAATTTGGGAATTATTTTGAGAATTTTTCTGTGTTTATCTTAAAGTCCGGGGATAGTTAAAACAGATATTCCTTGTAAAATTTCAGGTTCCAAGAATAATATTTCAAATATATTTTCAAAACAAATGTTTAGGGCTTTTAGTCTCCACTTCCACTTTAAAACTCAAGGGAATGTAGAATACATTTCTGTCCAGCAATGAGAAACTCTCTTTTTATTGTTAAAATATCTGAAGGAGTATTTTAAGATATTTTTCATTCAGAAGGTGAGTTGTAAACCATCCACAGTTTTCTGCTGAAATAGTACTTGCTGTTTGGATGCCTGCAGTAGTTAAATTTTAATACTGTGAATACACACACACATTATGGAGGTGGAGAGAAGAATGCAAACCAACACCCTGGTGCAGTAGAATTTCAGTATAATTAAAATGCCAAGGCACGCTTGTCTTAACTTTGCTTAACACTGTAGAAATTTGCTCATGAGAATTATATGTGAGGAAGGAATCTGCTGAATTACAATTTTTAAATTTATTATTTATATGAATAAAAATCAGGCTCATACATAAAGCTAATATCTAATATATGAATAATGTTGTTGGGCTTTTTGCTCAATAGAGTCTATGCATAACAAACCAAAAATGCTGTCTCTATAACTTCCCTCTTTTTAAAAGGTCAGTGACAAATACCTATTTCTTCCCCTCAACCTTAACTGACAAGATATATGAAATGAAGACAGAGACTAAGCACAGGAAAAGTGGAAGTGTTTAGAGGAATAGAAAACTGTCAGACATTCAATTAAATGTATCTTGGGAAAAACCACCATCAATCATTCCTTTCAATGATCATGAAAGATTATTACAAAAAGAAGTACCAGTCCGCCAAACGCATAGAGTAAGGTATCAGAAAAAAAAAAAAAAAAAGGAAAAAAAAGGAAAAAGGTTATTGTGAGCTCAGAGACAATCTGAACAATCGATGGCAATCAATATAAAATAATGCAATAACAATGCACAAGATTAAAAAAAGCAGAGATTTGAAATTGCAGATAATCTTTGCATCTAATTAAGTAAAAGTAAAGCTGGTATTATATGCACATTCTATGTTACATGTGTTTTTATTAAGGCCTCAAGCAAACCAAATGAGAAATGCTTATCCTGAGACCTGGTGTCATTTTGTACTTTATTTTTTAAAATTTAGTGCATTTTTCAGATATTATATTTGCTGACATTTTAAGATTCAGAATATTTACTGAGCAGTAGAAATCCAAACCGCATTATTTTTTGCAAATACCATAAACTTTATGGAGATCACATAGATTGGAAAGACATATTCATTCAAAGTTTAATTTTGAGCAATAATTTGCTGAGATTAGTATTGTGAAGTTTTTATTATAATTTATTTATAATAATATATTAATTTATTTAATAATAATAATATAGGAAATCTTTATAGTAATTTGCCTCCACTATTTGTGTAATTTCTGCCTACAAATTTGTGCCTACAAATTTGTGTAATTTGTGAGGTCACTCCTGAGAACTGATGCAAAAAGCTGCCTCATGTTTTCAGAGGAATTATTTTATACTCCAGGAAATGACACTAACCTACTGCCATGAGACCAGTGTCACAAGTCTTCACAAAGCCAGCTGTCACAGTGACAAATGCCATACTGACTTTGGCAGGTTTCTGAAGTCTGCTAAAATCAGCTCCTCTGAGTTTTGAGATCACCTTGTTTTCTGGATGGAGAATGATGCCACTGACTTATGCATAGAAGGGTTCATCGTCTGGGTGGCAGCTGGTACTGATTCAGAACTGTTTTGTGTACCCAGTCTGATTTTGGTCTTGGACTTTCCTCCCCTTCGCCAGAGTTCTGCAGCTGTAGCACAGAAGTTGGGCACATTGGTCATGATCCTAGGCCAACTTTTCTCAGGAGCAATCCATCTCATGTTAGTGCATCCATTTCTGGGCCTCCTTGACGTGCCCTGCAATGCTGGAGTTGTTGCTAAAAGAGGAAAGGCAGGGTTATGTGGACATGTTGGGCATTGCATTACCACCCTTTCTGTACCTTGTTTCAGGGTGAGAGGGGATGACTGAATCCCTCCTTTTAGAGTTATGAAGATGGTGTCTTCCACTCAAAGACATTGCTGGGAATTGCCAACCTGTAAATTAATTGCTTCCATTATTGAATTTTTGTACTTATATAACATACAGCCATGGAGAAGTCATCCTCCTTTCCATGCATTACCTGGAAAGTAATGATCAGCTTTTGGAGAATGGCTTTTCTACTACTTAGGACTTAAGGTATTAATTTGCAGCAGTAAAATGAAATTATTAAAAAAAAAAAATAGCAGTTTCAAGTCATCATCATAAAATCCTACCAAAATATGTTAACTAAACAGTGTGACATTGATACTCTGGTTCAGAGGGTGAAAACACACAACCATAGTGCTGAGATTTAAAACTTTTGAACATTTAGATGTTAAAGGCCTATTGATATATGCCTGGTCACAACCCTGATTAGAACAGTTAATCACAATTTTTAAGAGGCACCTTCTCCACTGCATCTTCTTGAGCTTATGTTTTGTGCCATTCAAGAATTGCTGTTACTTTGTTAGGCAATGTAGCTAGTTCATTATCTCAGCATCTATCTGTTTGCTGAAAATACATTTAAAAAAAATCTAATTCAGGGATAACTGCTTGATTTAATAAAGATCCCTTATCTGGGCTGCATCCAGCATGTCAAATCCAACTGCTGTAAGTAATTTCTGTAGTGTGAGATAGAGAAAAAAGTTAGGAGGCAGAGGGGGAGGAAGGCTCTTCCACACTGACAGACAGGTTTATCCCTTCCATGTACTGTGTCACTGCCTGCATTCCTGTTGTGGCCATCACAAACAGGTCTTGAATTGCATAACAACAAATTAGTTACTGTGGTAGCAAAACTGGATAGAGGACTCTGGAAGACAGATTAGTTTCAATAGGTGTAAGACTTGGTGTGCTGATTGTGGCAGCTGTGGTACCAGTCGACAGTTTAGCTCCTGCTACGAGTCTGGCAAACTCAGTCTTATCAAGCATCAGAAGAAATTCCACCGAGGTAAATCCAAATTACTCTTTCTTGCATGATCTCAGGCACTTGGCATACCTAAATGTCACATATGTGTTTAATTTAAAAATGGGAAATAGACACTGTGGTATGAGTAATGAGGAATAAGCCTGATCAAAGGCTACCAGCTCTGAAAATAAATAGACATTGGAAAAAAACTTCCTTTTTCTTGCAACTCATCTTCCTTAAAGAAACCTTCTTACTATCCAGGCACTTATTATTTTTCTTACAGTCTACAAAGAAACAATTGGATTTTGTTTTCCAAAAACTTGAGATTTCAAGCAAATTTTATTTTTAACCAAATATTTGGCTTAAGCACCATAGGTTTTTAGATAAAGAATGTAATGTCCTTCAACTATGGCTGTCTTCCTTTATTACTATACAACCAACATGTCATCAATGGCAATCAAAATCTAAAAACAGATATATAGAGAATGTAGAAACTAAAATTTCTTTTATTTTGATGCAGGATCTATTCTTTGTTCCTACTGTTTTTCTTCTTCAAGAAACAATTTCAAAATGACAGGTTTATCTCTCGCTCTAGTTTGACAAAGCACTTCATGTTTAAAATTAAGGGCAGGAGTAGTTTATTATGGTTTTGTTTGAAGAATATGAATAAACATAGATTTCAGTCTTATGCAGAAGATGACAGATCTCTCAGCCCACAATATTGCCTAGTTCTGTGAACTTCTCTACTCCAGTGAACCAGGAGATTATATGAGGCAGAGTGATGACAGAAATGCTTGTTGAAGCTTGATGCTGTCAGTGTGCCTGTACCACAACTGAGGTAGATCTGTTTGCTCTCCAGGTCAACCCTTGAGTTATATATATATATAGAGACAGATTTATTCCAGATTTATTCATTCTTCTTTGCAAAATAATATGTAGCAAGCTGAAGAATTCAGCAAGTGATTATAAAAAGTAGGACATCTTATGCATTTGTTATTTAAAAATGCAAAGTATAGGTTGAAACAGTGACAGTAAAAGTCAGGCACACAACAAAAAAAAGGTAGAAGTACAAACAAAATGAAAGTACAATGATTGGTGTACAGGTTTCTTTGTGAATTTCAAAATGATGTTTCAAATATGAATATCCTACACTTTCTGCAGATTATTAAAAAGCACACTAATTACTCTGTAACAGTCATATATGACTTATTTTTATCATTTCACAAGACACCAGATTGTGATCTCCACTATTTGAGTGACCTGGAGATAGACACATTTGGAAGAGGTACAGATGAAGGAAGTGGTTTCCCTGGCAACAGGAACTTTGTGTGAAAACTCTTCAAATATTGTTGTCTTCCTCTTTCATGTTTGTGCCTTGCTCAGGGTTTTTGTTAATGTACTGCACAATTAATCCTTTAAAGCACTATTCTCTAAACATTTGCAATGCCAACATGCAAAGTAACCCCTTGCCCTGAAAAAGCCAAATGCTCCTTAGAAGTCCTTCCAATTAAGTTGAGTAATTCACACAAATAATATGCACTGTAAATTTCAACATCTTTCTCAGAAACACTATTCTGTGAATTATTTAAGATCTAGGTTATAGAAATAGCCTTATTCACAAAGCTCATCTGAGAGTTCAATTTAATTTCTTTAAAATTCCTAGCTATGACAGATTTAATGGATATCTCCGAACTAAAAGATTTCTTTTCCTTCACACACAGAGTCTTAATGTATGAGTGTAAACCAATGGTTTACCAGAGTAGGGAATGGTCAGTTATACCATGAATCTCCATTAGCTGACTCAGAAAAGATTGCAGTGTTTTCTCATTGACTCTGTCTTCATAAAATCCCAGGGAATAACTCATCTAGGGAGATGGCTTTGCTGAAACTGTCTTGATGGCTGCAGCCCACACGCTCTTGCTACCATTATAATACATATTTACACATAATTATGGCCTTAATGTTTTTCCCAGAACACAAATATAATAAATCACCCTTCTTATTTTTAATCTTATTTTACTACTACTTGAATTAGTAATGAGTCAAAAGCAAAACCCAATGAACTTGACACTAATGTTCTCTGTTGTTACCTATATATTTTTCCTCCTTATTTTCTTTGATAATTTTCACATATGTCAAATTCTTGGACAAAAAATGATCTTTTGTCTTGAAGTCTTGGGATTTATAATACCTCTGTCTCTGGGAGTTATGGGATTGGATACAGTATTTAGTGAGGTGGTCTGTGAAAACAAATACACTTAACATAGAATGGAATTCCTGATTTTGGTTGACATAAGCAATACACTCAGAACAGCCTTTACACAAAGATATTGACCTCCAGCCTGTGGAGGACCCCACACTGGAGCAGCTGGTTGCCCAGAGAAGGCCATGGCCACGTGGAAAGCCCATGCTGGAGTGGGCTCCTGGGAGGACCTGTGGACCTCTGGAGAGAGGAGCCCACACAAGAATAGATCTGCTGGCAAGACTTGTGGCCCCAAAGGGGACTCAAACTGGAGCAATCTGTTCCTGAGGGACTGCACCCCACAGGAGGGATGCACACTGGAGCAGTTTGTGAAGAACTGCAGCCTGTGGAAAGGACTCCCATTGGAGAAGTCTATGAAAGACTGTCTCCTGTGGGAGGGACCCCACACTGGAGCAGGAGAAGAATGTGAGGAGTCCTCACCCTGAGGAAGAAGCAGCTGTAGAGACATGTGATGAAGTGACCACAACCCTCATTCCCTGTCCCCCCTGCTTCTGGCGGGGGAAAGGAGGGAGAGAATTCAGTGATGGAGTTGGGGAAGAAGGGAGGGGTAGAGGGAAGGTGTTTTAAATGTTTGGTTTTATTTCTCATTACCCAACTCTGATTTGATTGGAAATGGTTAACATAAATGATCTCTCCCTGTCCTCATCTTGGCCTGTGAGTCTGTTGTTATACTTTCTCCCCCTGCCCACTTGGGGAGGGGGAGTGCTGCAGTGTTTTTGGTGGGCACCCATCCAGACCCCATCCAGACAGGGTCAAACCAGCACACCTAGGAACCCCTGTATGACTGATTATCAAAAATAAATAGAATATCAGTCTGAATGATTTTAACCACCAAACTGTCTTACCAGTGCTGTCTCAGTTTGTAAGAAAGGCACTGTCGTGGTTTGACACTGGCCAAACACCTGGCACCCACAAAAGCCACTCACTCACTCTCCCCTGCTACAGCTAGGCAGAGGAGAGAATAACTAATGAAGGGTGCATGAGTTGAGATAAGGATCAGGAGAAAACACTCCAAGGGCAAACCAGGCTCAACTTGAAGATATAAAGTGAATTTATTACTAACAAGATCAGAGCAGTAGAATGAGAAGTAAAATAAGCCCTTAAAATCACCTTTTCCCCTAACCCCTCCCTCCTTCCTGCCAACAGTACAGGGAGACAGGGCATGGGGGTTTGCTCAGTTCATCACCTGAGGTTTTCTTACACTGATCAGGGAGAGGAGTCCTTCCCCTGTAAAACTGTGGGGTGCCTCCTACAGGAGACAATTCTCTGTGAACCTCTCTGACATGGGTCCACTCTCACAAGTAGCAGTCCACCTAAAACTGCTGCAATGTCAGTCCCACGGGCAAACAGTTCTCCCAAAACTGCTCCAGCCTGGAGCCAAGGGCCCTCTCCCTTCACCGGGTCTCCCACTGGATCACAGCCTCCTCCAGGCATCCATCTGCTCTGGTGTGGGCACCTCCCCACAGGCTGAGGGTGGATCTCTGCATTCCCTGTGGATCCCCATGGGCTGCAGGGGCACAGCTGCTTCACCACAGTCTCACCACGGCCTGCAGAGGAATCTTGGCTCTGGCACCTGGAGCCCCTCCTTCTTCACTGACCTTGGTATCTCTATTGTTGTTTCTCTCGCATGTTCTCACTCTTACTCTGGCTGGAAAATTACAACTGTGCCCCCATCTTTATTTTGATTTGTTCTTACATATGCTATAACAGAGGCACTACCAACCATCTCTAGTTGGCCCACATTTGGCCAGCAGCCTGTCCACCTTCATTGGCTCTGCTAGACATGGAGAAAGCTTCCAGCAACTTCTCACAGAAGCCACCTCTGTGGCCACCCTGCTACCAAAAACCAGGCCATGCAAAACCAACACTGGTACTTAGCATAGGTTTTCCATTTGTTATGACTGAATCCTAGAATATCCTTGTTAATCCTTAATGGAGTAAGACTCCTGCAAGAGCTAGAATCAGTGCACGTATGAATGAATATGAGATGCTTGAAAAGACTCAACACAGTCTCACAAAACTTCCAAAATTGTCCATAATCATGTTGATAAGGGAAACTTGTTTGATACTCTGTAGCAGAGAGTACAAACAAAGGATGAGATCAGAGCTCTTACGACAAGAGGAAGAAAGGAAGAGCAGGGAGGTGGATTGCTCTATCAGCGCCTCTCCTGATTAAGCATGTGGCATGCACATAGCCAGTAACCTACGACAGGTCCCCACACCCTCAGTGGTAAAAGGAGCAATAGCATTCACATTTTGCTTCTGCAACTCAGCAATCATATACACTATAGTAAACATGATAAGTAGGTGAACATTTTAAAGTCTAAGGTGTATGCTTCTGCTCAAACCTTCCCAAACACAGAAGTGGATGTTTCTGTACCACTGAACCAGAGCAAACCTGGATACAGTATGTCTATTTGGCTTTGCTCCATGCAATGCCAATGTAGTTCTCAGCAGCAGTGAGAAATACATGTTCAAAAATATTGGAAAAGAAGAATGAATGGAAAAGCTTTGTTATAAGACTGTTAATTTACATCTTGAATGCTGTCTACAGATGGCCTCCTCAGCATCTGAAAGGGTAATGTAAACTGAAAACTGGAGGAAGTATGATCATAAGCATGTTTCAGTTCCAGTACAAAGAACTAAATATGAAAGTCTGGAAAAGAGATGAAGGCTATAACAGAGCAGTATGAATATCATGGACATGTGTGCATAGGTCTTGAGGATTCAGGATTTCTTGCAGTGAGAGATTAGAGGCTATATTAAAAGGGCCAGATCAAAACAAAGGAAATAAGATTATTCTTCTGAAGGATGGAATTCTTCATCAAAGGGCACAGAGGAAGTACAAATTTGCATGTCTAGAGAAAGAAATACATCATTAAATATACAGAAATCTTGACTAGATCAGCAAGTCACTGAGCTGAAAATAGGACATTAATCTGAATTATGTTTGCAGTTTACTCTTGTCTAAGAACTGTCTGACAGCCACTGCTGGAAAGAGGACATGAGAGAGACACAAAGCCTTTCTTCTTTTCTTATTTATCTGCAGAGACTATTAAAAACTTTTATATTGAATACTTATGCTATGTACTGATAAAATCCTGAATATCTCATTCTTATTTCCTCACAATAATCACTCATTTGTTATTCATGTCCTCTTTCAGAAATTTTTACTTAGTCTCCAGTCACTCTTATCTAAATCCTTCATATTTATTCAGGAATCATACTCTTTAATTGAAGATGAGCTTGAAGATCTCTTGTTTTTTGTTTTCCTCAGAATATTTTCCAATCTACTGTTTCTATGGGATTTTTCTAGGTGCTATTAAGACCAGTGAAAAGTTAAAAGAAAAGAAAGCAAAAAATCTAAATCTGATTATTTAATTTCCCTCTGCTCTATAATTTGGGGGTCATGCTTAAATATTCTTTTCTTTCATTTGTCTCAATTTAATTTTTAGGCCATTCTTATATCACCAATAATTTTTTGACTCGTAAATTCCCCTAGAAAACTAAATTTTTATACATTCACTTTCCCTGATAAGCAATGAAATTCAGCTCAGATAATATCAAGACGTTTCTTTAGTTTTGATCCCTCAAAGACCATTGTTGTAACTGACTTTTTTTTTTTTTTCATAAAAAGTACACTCCTTAATCTTTTATGAGTGTTGTTTCTTTTTTCCTGATTTCATACTATAGTACTAAAGCACCTTAATAAATCCGTATGTCATTGTGCTTGACTCCAGATTTGAGATATGAAAAAAAAATGCTATACACCAAGTTTGCCTACCATTGTAAGGACACTGTCACTTACCATATTATTAATGGAAAAATATAGTAAAGAAAACACTTTGTACTGACTATTTATACAGTTATAATAATGCTTTTTTTTTTTTATTTAAATCTTGGCGAATGTTAATGTAACTTAAATTAGTGATTTCAATTTCTCCCATCTGTGCTGTAAATGAAAAATCTATTCATTTTCATCTTAATTTTATTTTTTTCTTTTTCTACTTTTCATTTTTTCTCACTATTTTTCCTGATTAGTGTTCAGTGAAAGGCCCCAAAACCTTTGCTGTAGAATTTAATTCTCCTGGAAAACATTTTGAAGGCAGGCAGGCCTTGCACTTCTAACTGAAGTATTTCATAATGCCTTACAAAATTAAAATGTAGCCCATGTAATTTATTTTCATTGACTAGAGGTATTAAATGTTACCAAATATTTGTAAAGGCAGACTTTGGAAATCAGTTATGTCTGTTATTAGATAACTATAAGCTTGTATGTAACATAAGTTAAATTGAATAATCTTATTATCAATCAATCTAGAATAAATTTCTATCACCACCAGAACCATAATTAAAAAATAATCTCCTGTTTGTCAGGTGATTCTTTGATAATATATTTGATACAATAAAAATTGATATATCTATCACTGTTCAAAAAACATATGCTACGTTAGTCCAAAAATACTATTTATTATATTTTGGCACAAGGAAATATTTTTATGAAGGTACCATAGAAATATCTGTGACAATTTAAATCCAACCCCCTGTCTTGAGCATAATCTTATCACTAAACCGAACATTAATCTGTTACCGTGTTTGTCAGAGACTAGAAAGGCTGATCTCTCAAGACATTTTGGGACGCCTGTGGGGGGACGCTGGGCAGGTCAGGCCTTGCCCTGGAGCCACAGTGCCCTCCCCACAGCCTCTAGAGCCTCTCCCAGCCCCACAGAGCTGCCAGGCATTACCCAGGGGCACACCAGAGCTGGGCTCCTCTCTCGCCGACCCAGCTCCGAGCAGCCGAGTGACCAGAGGTCCCACGGGGGGAGGGCCCACGTGTGGGGGCACAAGGGCTTTCAAGGCTGAGCCTGAGGCAAGCAGATGTCTTGATCCTACCCTGCCCATGGAGTTTCTGTCTGAGCATGCTTGGAACTCAGGAGTTAGTTGGTTGCTACATGTGTGCTTTTTTTTTTGCTTTTCTCTCCTTCTCCTAATTCCGTCTTCTGGGAACTATTCAAGTTACTTAACATCAAACAGGTTTAAAGTTTGCTAAGTTGAATAGGCCAAATTAATGCTGTGAGAATTGTTTTGTGTTGGTTGGATGTTGTACAAAACCTTTTGCCAAATTCATTGATTTTTCTATAATTTGCCAATAAAGTTTTGTCTTGTTTTGACCTCATGAGAATATCTGATTGGCATTTTTCCTGTGTGTCTGACCTAGAGTGCAGGAACCTCTGTAAAGCCCTTTCAGCAAGTTGTTGGTCCACAAAAATATTTAGTGTGACTATTTTATGGTTCCTCATTCTTTCATTACATTTTTTGTGTTAATAAATTTTATACCTAGCTTATTTTTCCTTGTGAATATTTTTGAGAATCTTTGACCATATTGACTGATATAATTTCATTCATATATTTATCCTGTAAGTGTAATAATTTTAAGTTATGCTTTTCCAGGTATGCCTTTTGAAAGAGATATGACCCATGCCTGTGAACATTAAATACTTTTAAACTTTTTTCAGTTTGTATCATGGGTAGTACACAGAATGATTTTGTTTTAGCACAGGAGTTCTTCATCACTTTCGATAAGTCCAGAAGCAGCATAAATGCTTGATTAAAAAAAAAAAATAAATTGTATAAGACTAAATTAGTTTGCTCCTAAATGAGTTTCTCCATTGGCTTGCACTGCCAAGGGCTTATGCTATCACACCTGGTCTTTCTTCTTCTGGCCGGTACTTTTGACAGAATTCATATTTCTTCAGGAATTACAACTCTTTGTAGCACAGGGGGTGCTCTGGCAGTGAAGCATGTACCTCTTGAGCAAGGGATTGTTTATTTCCATTCATGTAAAGGATCTCAATGCAGAAAGCTCAAACTTCCTATTTCAAAAGTGAAATTTACCCACTTGAATTGTCAACAGTTTATTTAGCTAACTGCATTTCAAAATGCCTAAACTGAAAGATTACTTGATTAATTTCAGAGGAGAAATAGAATAAGAGGAAATGTATATTTAATGTACAGATTTGCATCAAAATAATGACTGGGTATCACTATCCTGCTATCCCTTCCTGTGACTCCATGTATGGTTTTCAGTTTACAGATTTACAAGAAAGGAGTTTTCTTCCTTGATAAATGTAGTGAGTTTATCTTGGCTGGATTCCAGGCACCCACCAAAGCCTCTCTGTCACTCACCTCCAGAGCTGGACAGGCAAGAGAAAATTTAACAAAGGGTTCATGAGTTGAGATGAGCGCTGGGAGGGATCGCTCACCAAATACCATCATGGGCAAAACAGATTCAAATTAGAGATATCAAATAAATTTATTACTAACAAAATAAGAGCAGGATAATGAAAAGGAAAATAAGATCTTAAAAACAATATCCACCCACCCCTCCCACCTTCCCAGCTCTACCTCCTCCCCCAGTGGTCCAAGGAGACAGAAATGGTTGTTAAGGTCAGTTCATCACCCATGGCTTCTGCCACTGCTCAGGGAGAGGAGCCCTTCCCTTCTCCAGTGTGGGATCCCTCCCACAGGACATAGTTCTCCATGAACCTCTCCAACATGAGTCCATCCCAAACTGCTGCAGTGTGGATCACTCTGCCATGGGGTGCAGTCCTTCAAGGACAGGCTGCTTCAGCGTGGGCTCCTCACTCCACAGGCTTCCCAAAGTGTCACAGGCTCCTCCCAGGGATCCTCCTGCTCTGGCAAGGGTCTCCTCCACATGATGCAGGCGGATCTCTGCATCCCCATGGAGGTTGTGGGCTGCAGGGGCACAGCTGCCTCAATGATAAGGACAGTAGAACAGAACAGCATAATGATAGTAGAAGAGAACAGCATTTTATTCTTATCAGGATCAGTAGAACAGAACAGCACAGCCATGTAGAAATAGATAAAGGATGTAACTTCGGCAAAGAAAAGTCATGCAAAATGCAAGCAGGATGCCAGCTCAGCTCTGCAAGACTGACAAAATTATGAAAACAACATGAAATTTTGAAATTATGAAAACAACATGAAAACAACAAAACAACAATGTTACGCTTACTCAAAAGCTGAAGTTGAAGAATGGCTACGTAAAAAAGGACACCGGACATGCAAACCCCAAAAAACCAAATAAGGATTTCTGATAAGAGGTGTGACTATGTCAAATAAAGTCAAAGGAAGTGGAGATAGCTAATGAATATGAAATCAGTGTGTATAATAAAACCCCTTAACTTGCTGCTCAGGGGACTCGAATAAAGGAAGGCTCCCCCAAGAGACCAGTGCTCTGCAATAAAGAATGCCTGCTATCTAATACTCAAAACTCTGTTAGAAAGTTTCTAGACATCTGGTTTTGGTAACATCACCACAGACTGCAGGGGAACCTCAGCTCTGGCACCTGGAGCACCGCCTCCCCCTCCTTCTGCACTGACCTTGGTGTCTGCAGGGCTGTTCCTCTCACATGTTCTCACCTCACTTTTCTCTGGCCAAAATTACAACTAAATATTTTTTTTTTTCTCCCTCTTAACTATGTTATCACAGAGGAATCGCCATCATTTCTAATTGGCCCAGCCTTGTCCAGCAGCATGTCCAACTTTGGAGCTGCCAGACATGGAAGAAACTTCTGGCAGCTTCTCATAGAAGCCACCCTGATAAACCCCTGCTACCAAAGCTTGGCCATGCAAATCTAATACAGCAACATTAAAGTTTTTTTCCAATTATCTGTTTGGACCAGTCATTTCCTTTGGTTTTAATCACTAATTTCAAAGTAATCAGCCTTACATATTTATTAGTATCAGTCTTCACTCAAGTAATTTCCTGAAGAGCAGAATGTCTTGCTTTAACCCATTACCATTTAATAACAGCAATTGTCAAATTTCAGCAATTTAATCTTTCAGTGCCTTTCTTAAAAATTCCTTAGTGCAGACACTTTTAGAAAGTTTCTTAATTTGATTAGCACTTTAAAAGTAAAGAGAGTGTTTTGCATGTGTCAGAAAATAAATCTATTATGTATTTCCCCCCAAAATAAAAAAAAATATTTCACAGAATTTTCTGATAAGCAATGTTATCTCAGTGGAACAAGTGAGAGTAAATTGTGACAACAGTTTATGGCACAAAGAAAGTCATACTAAAATAACTGTGTTTTCTTCTAGTCAATATAAATATAGCATTCAAGCAAATATAATACCAGAAGAATTCAATGTTCTGAAGTTTGCCTTAATTTCTTATTCTTTTTTAATATTAAAGTAATTTCCTGTTTTGAAAATCTGTGGTAGGTCAAAAAGCTAAAATGAGCATCTTGAAAAGAGCTATTTAATCTCATCAAGGTGAAAGAATTTTAAACATATAATTTATATAATGGCTATGCTTCTATAAAAGCTATTGAGCTCAAAAATCAAAGGGTAACTGAGTGAATCTATATCTCCCCAGTGAGGTAATAAATGCACTTTAACTCTGACATTTCTTTGGGCAGTACCCTCAAGAGCTATTCAGCGTGCTTAAAATGCTGACATCAGTTAATCCATTTGTTACATCACAAATTTGGGCATCTGTTACATTTTTTGCTCGATTGCTTTGTTTAAGGCTCATAGATTTATGTACAATGTCAGATCTGCTGTGTATGTTGTTACTTTATCTACATGGTGCTTTTACACTTCATTGGTTAGTCCATTTTGGTTATTGTCTGGAAGTACTATTAGCAACAGTGATTTCCAAAAATCTTATTAATTCAGTTTCACACAAAAATTGAGATTTTTTCTGGACCATAAACACAATAACTCAATTTAATAAGAACAATTAAATTAGGGCTGGCTATATTGCTTAGTGATAGATGTAGCACTTTGGTCATGAGGCAATAGCTGCTGATCATTTTTTTGAGAAGATGTCTCAGATGTGACATGAGATATTTCAAAACACGGCAATAAAAAGTCATCTCCAGCAAGCAGCATTGTCACTTCATATGGAACAGAGCCCTGCTGGAGTTATTATTGAGGAAAAAGATGAAAAAACAAAATGTCTTTTGTTGTCCTATCTTTCTGAAGTAAATTCTTGAGGCTAGGGACAACCATTTTTTGATTTTTTTTTCCAATTAATATTAAAATTCTTTATACAATTGGGAAAGATATCAACAGAAGATAGTGAAATATATATTTTTTCCTCCCACACTGACTGCAGTACAGTCATTCTGTAACATGATCCAGGGTAATGGGAAAATGAATACCAAATACTTTAGGTTTCAGGGTGTAGCTTATAAAATGAAATCTGATGGAAAGCAAATGCTTAAGCTCAAAACAGCCATTCAGACTGTGATACCCAGACATGCCATACCTTGGGATGCTCGGCTGCATTCTGGACAACCAAGTCAATCCTTCTACCTATGGACACCTACAGAAATTGGTATTTAAACTTAGAAGTTTACACTTCTAATCTCAAGAATTTGCCTTTTTGTTTGAGCTGGAGCTTACAAGTTTGAGCAGTTCAGAAGTAGTCAAGAAGACATTTAAATACCATTTTAATCCGGAAGGAATTCCTGTGCATTGCAATGTTAATGCCTTTCTATTTTCACTTTGAGTATTTGCAAAGGTATTAGAAAAAAGTGTTCTAAACTCTGCTGAACTTTAGGGAATATAATTTTGTCTTAGCTAGTTCATGTCAGACAAAGATCTTAAACATTAAGCAAGACATTAGAAAAAGACAGTGAATAATATAGTCACAAAGCTAGATAAAATTCAATATCAGGGTGCATAATTTTGTAGATCAGTAGAATGAACAGACGACTAGGAAACCAGCAGACTAGATTTTTGGGACTGCTTTTGCAGTTGCTGTGGTTTAACCCAACTGGCAAGCAAGCCCCACACAGCCACTCGTTCACTCCCACCAGCAGGATCAGGGAGAGAATTGGAAAGGTAAAAGTTGTAGAACTTGTGGGCTGAGATAAAGACAGTTCAACAGGGAAAGCACACAAACAAAACAAAAGAAGGGACTAATTCACTGCTTCCCAAGAGCAGGCAGTTGTTTAGCACTCTCCAGGAGATCAGGTCCCCATCACATGCATTGGTAACTTGGGAAGAAAAGCATCATCACTCCAAATGTGTCCTCCTGCCTCCTTCTTTCCTCCACTTTGTATACTAAGCATGATGGTCTGGAATATCCCTCTGGCCAGTTTGGGTCACCTGTCCTGATTGTGTGTCCTCCCAACCTCCCCTCCTGCTCACCCCCAATTTCCTCAAGAGCGTGGCAGTACAAAAAGCAGGAAAGGCCTTGGCTCTGTGCAGGCCCTGCTCAGCAATAACAAAAACATCTCTGTGTTATCAACCCTGTGTTCAGCACAGACCCAGAACACAGCCCCATGGAGCAGCGTGTGGCAGCAGTGATGATCGTGTCCAGGGAGGCCACAGGACGGCAGGGAAAACAGACAGCCAAGTCTCTTTGCTGTTTAGCACGAGAGTCCATTTCATTCCCCCCTGCCCCAGCCCGTGCCGGGGGAGCAGGAAGCGGAGGCCCAGGAGCCCCAGCAAGGCCCAGAGAGCAGAGAGAGCAGAGGCAGGGCTGGGGGGCTCTGCAGGTGTCCCATGGGAGGAGCGTTGAGGTCAGACTACAGCCTCCTCAGAACGGGAAGGCTCCACGGCCCCGCACTTGGCACTGCGAAGAAAGTTATCTGAGACAACACCAGCACAAGTCTTAATCGAATTTATTTGTTAAATGAATAAAATCTGGTAAGTCAGTGAGGCTTTTTAGATATGCAAGTATATTTAAATGACAATGGTGCTTGTAAAGGTTCTAATACTATTAATTATCTGCTTTTTCATGATGCATTTTAGTTTCATCATATGGCTCTACTTTGATGCACTGATAGATAGCATCTACCACATAAGAGTAATTGCAAGCACAGTAAAAGCATGCTGAATGTGTAAACATGAAGTAAATCTCTTTTATTTTTTAAATGAATCTTTGAGTTTAGGAACAACAGAAGAATTCTAACATTTCAGTGTTTGATAATTTAGCATAATTTTGCTTTGATAGTAAAAATTTTTGAGGAAGATAAACTTGGTACTAAAGTTATAGCTATCCAGAGAATAATTAATTTTGTTTTACAAGAAATTATTTTGAAACTGGGTATCTCAGACCTGAACATTAAATAATAAGTGGTTAAATATTTGTTGATGTTTTTAAATATTACCTAGATTTTATTTCCAGATAAGAAGCAAGCAGAAATTAACTGAAATGTTAATGGCATATTGATCCAGTTGATAGAAATAATTTTATCTGTCATTTATCCTCCTAATATTTCATATTAGACTATATACCTGAAGCAGGCTTAGTTCAGTGCTCTGAACTAAAATCTAGAAGTCAAAATGGAAGAATTTATTTTTCTTACTTTACTACATAAATCCTGTGTGGAAAAAATAAAATATATTCATTCAAAGATAAATAAATATTGATGTAAAGATCCATCATATTTAATCAAGAAAAGACATATACCATAATAATAAAGCTTTAATTTACTAAAGAGTGAATAATTTTCCTGATGTCAGGTGTCCAAAGGCTTTAAGTATGAAAATGGAGGACCTTCTTATTCAATGTGTGAGGTAGATACAGTTTCTATTCCCTTTTGTGAATGTTGTTACTAACAAAATTGCAGAACAATCAGCTGAACTAGTACGTCTGTGCTCAGTAGATGGAAGAGTGTGAAGACCAAATGAAAAGCCTCTGTCAGAGAAGTACATTTTCAATGACTAGTGTTGAGTACATTATACAGAAACACACAAATGTGTTAACCAAGCCCTTCAGTGACAAAACAAAATGAGAACAGAATAAGTCTTTTGCAATTTCACACTTTACCTACAAGTAAAATTACGTCTTTGACATCTTTAAAGCTCCTAATCACCTTAGCTCCCAAGTACCATGCAGTTACCATGCCACTCACACTAGGATTTGGTATCTGACATATACCAAGTGATTGTCAAAAGGACCCCAAGCAATCATTAGGTGTTTGTTATTTTCTGCATAGATTATTATGGCATTTTCACAGATCCATTGTCTGACCTTGATTAAAATTCAGGAAATGTTAGCCCATTGTCTATGTTCAGACCAAAGAACAATATCTCTATTTTGACATACCTTTAACAAACCAGACATTTCATTTATCTTTGCAAAATGGAGTGAGATTGCTGGTTTATTTATCCTTAATGCACATCTGAGATGTAATTGGCAGACTTGCTGTAGACATATTATTAAGCTATTTCAGCTCTACATGTCGTTCCACAATAATTCAAACAATAGCAATTTTGAGCTGTCCGCTGGCTACAAAATGATGGGAGGGCCTTAGAGTCTACAAAATATATTGATAGTATTACTCAGTTCTCATTTTACATTTTAATTTAAGCCATTATCAAATAATGATTCTAGGCTAGAAATAATAGTTAATAAAGTCCTGGAAATCATATCTGCTCCTGTTGCTCTAAGTTCCGACTATTCCAGCTGAGGGATAAGAGCTGTCTACTACAGTTTTTCTATCAGAAGATAGAGTGCTTATTAGAGGATTCAATAGACACATGTAGTGGGTATACAGTGCTCTTGAAAAATGCTGGTTGGTTTACCTGGAAATGGAAATTTTCTATTGTATTATATGGATAATATTTAACATTGGTATCATCATCTGAGGTTTTCCAGGTGTTTGCCAAGTCTTGCCAGATTGTTTCCCATGGGATTATGAATTACAAATCCAATAATCAGGATGAGTTGATGAACACTCATTTTGCCCTGCACTGAGCAGTGCAGTGTAACCTCAGGCGTCCTCTCCAACAGAAAGTGATTCTCCAATTTAATGAGCCTGTGCTTGTCCCAGGCAGTGCCTAGGCATGACTCAGACACTGCTCTCAGCACCCTACAATGCAACATTCCTTTTTTATGTAGAGAAAAATGAAGGCAGAGAGCTTATTTATATGATATATCATCAGCCATCAGATGTATCTTTTGTGTACAATCCCTGAGAAAAGCATAGGCCTATAAGAAAAAAATCATCTATATGATTTTTTATTTTTTTATCATTACCTCTAAGTGTAACAGACTTAACACAATTGCCATAGACACTGTTAAGGCACTCAAGAAACTTGACATAAGATGAGCCACCACAGCAGGAACTTGAGATCAAGTACAGAAGAGATGAACTTGCAGCAGAAAGGCACACATTCCAGGCCTAGTAAAGCTGAGGTCTTGTTAGCACACCTTGCTTAGTGCATCCAGGCAAAAAATTCCCTCTGTGGGAGACTGTGGGAAAGGAAGCAATTACTTACAAACATGTGATCCCAAGTTATGAGGACAGCATCTATGCCCTGTGGATACCCAGAAATTGGGCTATATAAAGGTGTTGCCTAAGGAGAACCACTCTAGGACCCCTACCACTGAGGGGACATGTGTGAAGAAGGACCAGGGAGATGCCATGGGATCCACAGGTGCAGATAGTCTATCTTCTGCTTGATCTCTCTCTGCCTCTCCCTCTTTATCCCTGCCCCCTCTTTCCCATTTCTTTCTCACTTAATTTAATTAAATAAAATCCTTACTATTGATTTTGGCACTTGCACCTGAATTCAGGCAGTGGCATCTCTTAATAATCGGATCATAACACTATGTTATTTATAATATCACGGAATTGTAGAACTGCCTGGGCTGAAAGGGGACCTTAAAGATTATCTAGCTCCAATCCTCACACCATAGGCAGGGACATCCTTCCTTAGACTGGCTCAGAGGTCCACCCAGCCTGGCCTTAAACACCTGAAACACTTACAGGCATGGTACATCCACACCTTCTCTTGGAAACCTGTTCCAGTGCCTCACCATCCTCATAGTAAAGAATTTATTCTTAATATCTAATCTAAACCTACCCTCTTTCAGTTTGAAACCATTTCCCCTTGTCCTTTCACTAGGTGATCTGGTAAAAATTCCCTCTCTATCTTTCTTGTAAGCTTCCTTCAGATACTGGAAGGCCACAATTAGGTCACACCCAAATTACCTTATCCTAAACTGTTAAGGAACACTTTGATCATAGGTATTTTGGTGCATGAAGATGGATGAGTGGTTACCAGCCAGAATTCCCAGCAGTGAAATGCCTTGCTTGTTCAGTTTCTAAGAAGAACATAAGTAAACATATCGGTAATCTTCAGGCTCAGAAAACAGAAAGGTGTGCATATCACTGTCCACTCACTGAGCCCCCACCACTCCTGTGCTGGCTTTGTTTGTGTACCTATCCTTTTATTTATTTAAGCTCAGCCTAGGGACATGTTATGATTTCTGAATTTCTCTATGTAAGTGTAATAGTCTACCCAGCTGAAACAGCATTTGTGTTCTGACAGATTTGTCCCATGGTGAGGCAAAACAAACAAAAAAAAACTGTGAGAGCTCCTTCCTCTGCATAATGTATTTTTTCTATGTTATGCATTCAGAAGAAAAAGTTAATGTCAACCTTAGGTTAGCATAATAAAAAATGATTATTTGATTTCAGATGTTGGAAACTGTAAAAGGGGGTGTTTTATTTGTTTGCAATTTTAATTGACTTCATGCACTTACCTGCAGGCTGTAGATGTTTTCTTAAACATTTTTACATTGGTTTGACAATGTAAGATTGATATAGTAGTGACAATAACAAAACTGCATAACATGTATAATAGAAAGTCTTGGTGTTTATTTTAGCAAGCACTCCCCTGTGTTCACATATGAGTCATGAATGTCCATCTGCACTGACTTATAAATTAATCAGACCTTCTTACTGTATGCTTACATTATGCAACGCTCAGGTGCAATAAAGGAAGGGTACCAAATAGACTAAATTTATTACAGCGGAAAAAAAGAAAATTGAATAAATAAAATGAAGCAGAAAGACAGCTACTTAGGTAAGTGTTTAGGATAGGAACTGGTAGATTTGAGACTACTAAAAATCTGATCTATAAAACTGAAACTCAAAGTGCTATTTCTAATATTGCAATTATTGAAGAATTTTACCCTTGTCAGTCCTGAATTAAATTTAAAAATGAAAAATGCTTTTCATATCCTAATGATTGTAGTTATAACCTGGGAAAGGAATTGAAAAGAATGCACTCTCTTGTATTTTTTGATTCTGACACAGGATAAAGTGCAGAATTTCATGCATTTTGTTATAATAACTTTTTCCTCTTGCCAGAAAAATATGTCCAATTTCTCTAGATACCAGCACAACAAGGAAGAAATCAGTAAGCATCATCTAAGCATTACATTTTCCACATCAACTAAAATTAAAATTCAAAATCTGACCTGAAAAGTGTTAGTGAGGAAAGCCAAAGTATTTCCATATTTTGCAGTTTTATACATGGATACCAAAAATCAAATTCCAACCACAGACATCTTCAAGGTGATTTTTTTTTTTCCATTTCTTTTCTGAATTTTAAATCTTGTTTATTATAGGTTTTTAAATGTTTATACTCTGTAACTTCTCACTAAGACAAGTATAGACATCATATTTCTAGAATATTATTATTTTTTAAATTTTACTGATTAAAAAATATCTATTTCTTTGCCCTTTGGAGGGGGACAATCACAATGATTAAGTAGACAGAACCCCTAAACAAACAGTGTTGATTAAAATTATCATATTTACAAATCTCTTTCATTTTCTCAATAACATCTGCCTGCATCAAAAATTTAAACCCCTGTCTGAATTTGTATCATCATAGATTTAGATAGTATCCTATTGTCATTGTTCTAGAACTGTTCCATTAGCATGATTTGGACTCACATAGATGGCAAATAAAACAATTGATTCATTCTCTTATAAATTGTATATCACTATCTTGTGAAAAGGAGTGAAGATCATTTTCAGATACTTGTTTAATATCACAAACACTTCAAGACAGTTGGCAGCCAGAAGTGCAATAAAAAAAGCAGAATGAAAATTCTGCTAGTTTAGAAACTCCACAGTGATGATAAATAAAAATAGTTTGATTATTTGGCCTCCTCTATCCCCTCTTGGTAAGAAGAAGGTGTGCAACAATTGACCTTTGAGACTGACCTTATTTTCAGATGATGCTGCTTTGGCCTCATAACCCTTGAAGAGGATAGAAACAAGCTATAAAAATACTGTAGAATAACACCATAGATTGATTCTGTTGTAAAGACACAGTCATTCTGCAGTACTTGTGTCAGGAAAAATATTTCCTCCTAAGAATTCCAAGAGAGTATTAAATGACAGTGCATTTAGTCACTGAATATGAATATGAAGCTTTACACCATCACCTCCACTGGCTGAAAAAAAAGGAAGCTGAGGATGCTTATCTGTGGGTACTAGAGTAAGATGATTAATTCACACAAATTTCCTGCAGAAATGTGGTGCTGTGCATTAAGTACAAAACCACTTTTCATAACAAGATATTCTTTCTATTTATAGTTATTTTAAAAAAATGTTTTGGTTCAGACAAGACATTCTTCCTTAGAAAAAGTACATTTCATAAAATAAGACAGTACAAAGATATATATTTACAGTTTTCCAAAATTCAAAATGACTTATATACTTATCACTTAATATATGATATTATACCAATCTAGATAGCTGGGCTATTAATAATGAGTATGGACATTTTTCACTGTTGACAGAAATACAGAAAAACAGATACTTCCAGAAATACAAGCTTCTTAAGAGGGCTATTCTTATCTGTCTTTGCCACATACTTCAGAGTGACATGACTATCCACTGTTTGTTCAGCCAGCAAAGAATTACTGGCTTTGACTTAGACATCCAAGCTTCTTAGACAGCAAAGCTAGGTCATCAAGGCATTCAAACACTACTACTATCTTAACTCATGTTTTATTATTCTGTACTGTGTTTCCTACTTAGGAATTTTATGATGCCTGTCTGAATTTTAAATGTATCTATTTTAAGCATAATTGGTTATAAAATTTCAGGCCAATTTTACCATTGAAATGTTCATCACAATTAGCAGTTCCAAATCAAAAAGAAACCAAGTTTTGATGAAAGGTCAGATGAACTGAAGTATTTGTTATATATATATATAGTCATTAACCTATGTGTGTGTCTATGGATGAAGACAATGCACAGCTGTAAAAAAAGCATAAGGAAGTTCCTCAGGCCATCTGATACATTTAAGGCACAAAGTGCTAGAAACATGTCTTCTTTTCTAGACTTCCCAGCCTGAACAAAAAAAAAATGAATTGAGAATTTTTAAATTATGTAACACAGAAGTACTGAAAGAAGAGGTAGTGCAGGAGGAAATACTGAGCAGAATCCATAAGATTCTGAAAGCTGTAAGACACTTTTGAAATCTGAAAGGTGAAAGAAATCAAAAGTTAATGTGTGTGGTGTACTGGAGGTACTGTTGTTTTCTGAGCAAAAGAGGATGGAAGAGAGATTCCTTGAAAGAGTGCGACTTTCTTGTTTGGTTTATATATAAGAAAATAAAAAGTGTATAGAATAGCAATAACAAGTTTTCTGAACAATATATTTAGAAGTTATACATGTGGTTTGTTTTTCTAGAGTACATACATTGTACATCTGTTGCAAATAGTGTAATATAATACTTTAATGAAATATAAATGTGCTAGGATCAAGCATAGATACATGAATATGCTCTGCAGTATGGCTTGAGCTTTATGGACATTCATAAACCCCTTCTGATTTGATCTTAAAATTTTTAATTTAGTCTATTTAAAAATTCATAGCAGCCTTCTGTCTGAAAACATTTTTTCAACACTGTCCAGGAAGCTATAAAATTTAACATCCCTCGCCCTGGAGAGTATCTCCCTACAGGACTTCAAAGAACTTTTTCAGCCTTTTTTTTTCCTCACAGACTTTCCCAATTAAACAATCCCTCTCACCATTGTCTGCTCGAAAAGTAATTATTTTATTTTAGATTACAGTGTTCCAAGAGGAATGCAAGGAAAAAAGTTATCAAGAAAATGACAAGTTTTTCCTACCCCCTGGCAGCAGTGTGAAAATTTAGATGAGGACAGAAACTTGGTAATTTTCTATTCCTTGGAACATTGTCATCTCATCTGCACTAGAAGACCTTTTCACCAGGCCACTGGTACTCTTAGATCTGATTTTACCAGCTACAGACCAGATACCAAAATTTCTCTGATATTACTCTGTCATCCCATATTTCCATGCTGGACCTTCAGACTAAAATTTCGCAGTCATTACTATTAGTACTTTTTTTTTCCTAGATATCATCCACATAGTACTACTTTGTTATATATGGTAAAAAAAATGTGCCTTACAAATTCTTTTTAATATTTTAATAGGAGCATCTTAAATATGAGAGGAGAAGTAAAATCATCAGTATAAAATGATCAAGTCTAAATTTGTGTTATATCATAATCTGTCACAAAATATTTTACTTATTTTATATTGAATAAGTCATTTTCTAATGGGACTAGAAACTGAGTCACTATTGCCCAAGGCAATACTTGGTAACAATAGCCTTTCTGAGAAGTCAAAAATAAACAATGTGCCTTTTTTAAGAACCATGGACCAACACCTGAGTAAGTATGAATCCACATGGCTTTGTTTAAGGATGGGAATGCTATGTTGCACATCAAAATCCTTTGAAGTTAAAAGAACTCACAAACATAGATGACTACCAGAAAGATAGATACCAGATGATTCCCAAAAAGAAATTTTTCTCTTAGATTGAACTAATGAAAAAATTGTAGAAATAGCCTGACAAAGAAATCCTGTTCTATGTAAGGCAATGTGACAAGGTTGCAAACCAAGACAGAAGAGCACAGAGAGGCAATGTTATGTCACACTGAAGAACAATGGAATAAAATGGGATAAAGAGAGAGTAAAAAATATAATACCTGGAATTGTACCAATTGCAACACGTTCAGAAGCGTTATTTAAGGTAACATATTCTGAAACCCAAATTGCTAAGTTTAGCCCATGGTTAGCCCAACACTCAGATGTGATAATTATACTGTTTTAAATACAATTACTATCTCCATTCCTTGCTCTTAATACTGTCTAAATGAGTATTTGTTTAGGGTTCTTTTTCTGTTGTTGCTTTTAAAAGGAAAGAATATGTCCAGATTATTTATCATTGCTTTCTATTGCTGATTTTTGTATCTGATTTAACACTTCCACTCTACGTTCAAGTTGCCATTGGTGTGACATCACATGCACAGCACTGGCACAGAGCTACCATGACATGGCAATTAAATAAAATATGAAGTAGCAAGAAAGGACTGGAAGGAAGCTACTGGGAAGAAAAGCATGAGATCAATAATAAGTTGAATTAAGTACTAAATAATACATAGAGTAAACACCACCAAGAGGTAAAATATGTTCTTATCTAACTCTCATCCATGCTTGAGAATCTTGTCAAATTACAGAAACTAAATGATTTTGTGTTTAATTTGCCAAATAATTGCACTACTCATATGTTAAATGTATTCTGGTTCACATTGCAGATCTGCAGAATTTTTCAATATTTTTCTGTCAATCTATTAATATTGTAATTTGTTGGCACTTTGCCATTTAATACATTCCTTAGGGATAAGTTGCTATAGACACAGCATCATTTTTTCTTCATACACTGCACTGTTCATTCACTTAGCAAAACACTCCACTTTGAACTTCTTCTTCATTAATTAGACTGCAGGAAATAACCCAAATAACTAATTTCTACAGTATTACAGAATTAAGGCAGTGATTTTTAATTACCACAGTTAAGACTGATTTTAAACCTTTACTGTGTGAAACTGTTCCCTGATAAATATTTTAGAAATTTATTGCAAAACTGGGAGTATTAAGAAGGGCTGAGTAGGTTTTGTATTCTACCCCTGAAAAGAATATCTCTGATAAAAGCCCACCATTCTGCTAGGCAGTGAAGTGGTTTTTAAGAACAAGCCAAATGCAGCAGGGAAAGTCTTTTCCCTGTGCTCCAACACAGTATTTTAACAGCAAGAAGGCAGTGAACAGCAGTTTGGGTCACAAGGATGTCTGATGGTGAATGCCCATATCAATATCTTATCTAGAGAAGAGCTCCATTGGAGAAACTGTTAAAAACCAAACCCACACACACACAAAACCAAAACCAACCAATCAAAAAACCCCAAGTCCTTTCTGTGTTTCAATCACCTATAAGGTACTTTGTGCTGCTCTAATGGCATATTATATTACTCACATGAAAACTAAACAATGTTAAAATGACTGTGAGTGGCCTCTTGTCTAAAGTTTAGTGTTTTTTTTCACTTTGATACTAAATGCACTATCCACATAGTATAATAATTATGCAAGCTGATTCTGGGAAAGAGAAATAACTATGGCAATTTTTTCTGGTTTTCCCCCTCTGCACATTGTGTCAGTGTACTGTGAAGCAGTCTGACATCTCCTATGTAGAGATTAATTAATGACAAATATAACTGTAATTTCATTTGGTTGTCTTAAAAAGTAGCAACTTTACAAAAACCTACTGGACAATTGATCAATAATTAGTATAGCCATATCATGGATTTTCAAGTTGACTGTGTCACTGAGGAAATAAATTACTTTTATTTGATTGCTAGCAGAAGATTCTAATATAACACTTAAAATAATAGGTATTGAAGATATGAAGGCTGTGGGGCTGGCTTCCCTTCACATATAAATGTGAAGGTCTGTTTCATTCCATTAATTTTAGGCCTCAAAATCAAAGTATTGAAATTAGGAACTTAATTGCCTAAATTATCTGTGCAGGAAGGAACACCTAAAGGTGCTTCACATATCTGAGGGAAAGATTTAGTCTTCTATAGCTACCATATACCTACCTCTGTACTATACCACCTAAACCAAGTATATCTCTATATCTATTTCCTGAAAGAGAATCACATATGTGAATCTAAGTTCTGAAACACTCATTTTCTAGGGCAGCTTAGAACTGTCACTTAATTGGTTCTGTAGCAAACTAAAAAAAAAAAAAAAAAAAAATCAAACAAAAAAAAAAAAAAAAAATCCAACCAAAAATCAAATCAAATAAAATACTTTACACTTCTTATACCTCTAATTTCTGTGCTTCTTCTGTGTTTTTTCTCTGAAATAAGTCTCATGCTTATATTTTGTGTGAAAAACAACAGGTAATAGGCAAGTTGGCCACAAAAGCCAAAGTACGATATCCAAAGTACGGTGATTTATTTTGTTTTAATATTGCCTCAGGATAAAGTCAAGAGTGGAAAGTGTAATCTATAATGATCAGAAAAATGTGGAGGGTAGCAAAAATAGAGGTTATTCCCGTAATCATGTTATATAGACAGTAAATGCCATTCTAGTTACATTGATTCCCTTTTTGCCATATGTAGTAATGCCAGAGAGGAGAAACATTAATGATTTGAATATTTGCTTCTAATTAAAAAATAAAAATCTTAATAAAAAATAAAATAAAATAAAATAAAATGAATTGGTATTTCTTCTCTATGGTAGGATTCTTATACTCCACATGATTGAACATTTTCTCCTTTCACTGGATGACTGAAGAGCCCACAGTTATTACTAGTTATTAAAAGTTTCATCTGAGGATGTAATACAGTCCCTTCCATCATCTGAATTTCAAATGTATATATTTGCTCTCTCCCAAACAAGGAATCTGGGTTGCTTTCTGCAGCTGCACAAAGGGAGAACTACAGGAATCATATTGTTCCCTGTAGAACTACTGAAACAAATTAATGTGGTGTGTTGGGCTAAAGAAAATCACAAATGTTGTAACAGAAATTTGCTATATTCCACCATGGATACACGCCTAATTTCACATCCCCAGATGAGATGAATGGAGTGTTTAACACCTTATAGAATTTTGTTTCAGGCTATTTTTGATCTCAGGATGGACCATTGCATTGGTTTACATTTCATTTCATTATTTCAAGGTTTTCTGAAAGGAGAGGAGCAGAAACAATGAAAGAAAAATGAACAAAAATAAAGAAAAGGAGAAAAAAAATCATAACCTGGAAAATATATACCAGCCTGGCCGTGAGGGATCTTTATGGAATATTGAGAGCAATATATTTATTTCACAAGAAATATAAACAGCCTAAAGAGCAACTGATGCACTTCTTTTATTTTAATAAATGTAGTATGACATACAAATAATAGTAAATTTGTAAGTAAAAAAAATTGGGAAGAAAAATGATAAATCTAAATAACATAACATAATTTAAATCAATATTATGATTTAAATAATGAACTAGACTTCATGTGAAATCCTGGCTATGAAATTAACCCTTCCTATCATCTCTAATAAATTATTCTTTTTATCAGAGCTTCCTTTTTTTTAACATTTAAAATGAACAAAATGTAAAAAAAAAAAAAACAAAAACCAAAAAAACCCAACAAATTATTTAGAAATTAAGACATCGTAAAGCACAAATATTCAGAAATGCAGCTACTGTTATCTATACTGAATTGCAGGGACGAATTGATGTAGTTTAATACATTTTAAGAACAATGCTGAAAAAAAGGTGGTTTGCTTTCAACTAAAAACCTGCACAATAGTGCAAACACAGGATGGAGGTTTTTCAGAGAGCTGCAGGTTCTTGCAACTGAAACTGAATTTTGAGTTGTACATTTTGAGCAAAGCTACTCCAGAAAGACAATATGACAATGGATTGCCTCCTTCAAGATTCACCTTCTCTCAAGTCCTCTTCACTTTTGCTTTTTCCTATCTATCCTAGGCCTAGTATTTTTTAAAAATTTTCACTGCTGGGCTCCATACTAAGCAGACAACATATACGATCTCATGGGTTTCATCCAAAATTTTTAAGCACTGTGCATGGCAATAGGATAACATTATTACATTTTGTTAGTGGCAGAATAATAACTCAAAAGTTCCTGGCTTTCAACCCTAACTCTGCCTCCTCCTCTTTATTCAATAAGCAATTAGAGGCTTTCATTCTTTTCTTTCTTTCTTTCTTTTCTTTCTTTCTTTCTTTCTTTCTTTCTTTCTTTCTTTCTTTCTTTCTTTCTTTCTTTCTTTCTTTCTTTCTTTCTTTCTTTCTTAATATTTCATTCAATAGCCAGTTACAGAAGAAAGGGGTTTTTTTTGAGATGTAATTGGGTTTGATGAGAAAAATATTTATTCTCTCCTAATTTCTGCACCTCAAAATTTTCAGTTTTAAATTGTTTAACATAACCTAAAGTAAAGGAAAACCTGTGGGGCTAAGAGTAATTAAGTCATTATTGACAAAGTAGTAAATGAGTTAAGCATTGCAAAGTACCTAGATAAACAGGTTTATTAAACTATTGGAATACACTGGGAGCTAACACTACAGAAGATGATTTTACAGCCTTTACCAGTCAGATAATTTTTTTTCTTGCTAGGCAGTTAAAATAACACTGATCAATCATCAATACCAATTTTGTGGCTCTTTGTCATAAAGCAGACACACTGCAATTCATAAGGAATGATCCTTGTTGTGCTGCAATCTCTCTTTATTTTTAAAACATCTAATAGAGGCAAGATGTAACAGACATTCCATGGATGAATCTCTTCTATTACGTATGAACAAGGCATTTATGGATGATGTATATGTGTTGACAAAGAAACACAAGCCAAGTTTTCACAGGTGTCAGCTTTGTTTTGGAACTTGAACAAGCAATTAACTGGGGCACTGAGGCTGCTCTAAGCTTCATTGGCTATTCACAGCTTTATGGTGCACTACATCACTGGGTGGAGGCAGTACATTATGGAGCTGTGTTCTGCCAGAAAGCTTTCTTTATGCTTCATTGGAAGGCACATACAAGAGCAAGGGATCACACAGAAATAAGTGGCAAATCTGAGCCTTGGAAAAGATATACATAATGTGAGAGACAAACACTAGGAAATCGGAAGAGGTTTTAAAAAAATGTGGTAGAATAAAAGGGGAAAAAAGGGAAAATGGAAGTTCTGAAGTAGAATGAAGAAGAAAAGACAGAAGTGTCACAGAATAGCTGAGATTGGAATTGACATATGGAGATCACCTGGCTCAACATAATTTTTAAAGCATATCAGCTACAGCAGATTGCTCAGGGCTGTGTCCATTCAAGCTTTGAATCTAAGTACAGACAACCTGAATGAGAGGTTAGCCTGTAGGTAAGTTTAGTTGAACTTCCTGCATGTCAGTTTGTACTTATTGCCTCCTGTATTTTCATTGTTTGCCACCATGATGATTCTAGCTGTCCCTTCTTCAATTCTTCACTTTGCTAGGTGCACTATGAGGGGAGTCCCACTGAGCCCTTTCTTCTCTTCCTAATGCAGCTCAGGAAGCTGTTAAGCTTTTCTTCTAAGGCACATTGCCGGCTCATATTCTACTTGATGCTGACCAGTTTCCCTAGGGTCTTTTCAGTAAAACTGCTTTTTTGTCAGTCAGCATCCAGAGCATACTTGTACTTCAGTCTATTCCTCCCTGGGTGCAGAAGTTTGCATTTCCCTCAATCCAACTTTGAGAGGTTTCCTTCATCCATTTCTTCTGACTGTTAAAGTTGCTATCTATGGCATAAAAATAATTTAGTGTATCATTCACTTTCCCCAGTCTTGTATTGTCTGCAGCCTTGCTGATGGTAGAGTTTTGTGCCAAAGACATTAGTCAAGGCTATTAATCAGGATGTTAAACAATATTGACACAAATTTTGACCTGTGGGGCACTGTTGCAGGAGTGAATGGCCTCCAGTGCTACTGATTACAATCCTCTGGGTGTGGCTGCTCAGTCAGCTTTCAATCCACCTGATTTTCCTTATATCTAGCCTGTATTTTATTAGTTTGTCAATGACTATGTTATGGGAGTCAAAGTTAAAGGGCTTACTAAAATCCAGACAACCTTTCATTCACCGTCATCTGTGGAGTGAGTGATCTCATCATAGAAGGCTGTCAGGTTGGTCCAGCACTACTTCCCTTTAATAAATCCATGCTGACTACTTTCAATGACTGTCTTGTCCTTGAAATGCCTGGAAATGGTCTCCAAGATCAGTTGCTGCATCACTTTCCCAGAAATTGAGGTGAGCCCTGTAGTTCCTCAGGCCCTCTTTCTTCTCCTTCAGGAAGGTAAGGCTGGTATCTGCTTTCCTCTAGTCTCTAGGAACTTTCCCCTGTCACCATTATATTTTGAAGAAAATTGAGAGTAGCCCTACAATGATACCAGCCAAGTCCTTTGGAACTTGAAGGTACATACCATCAGGCCTCATGGACTTGTGTGTGTTCTGATGTTTAAACCTCCCCTAAACAGGTTCTCCTCCACTAAGGGTAAGTTTTCAGAATTAGAGAATCACAGAATAGTCTGAGTTGGAAGAGACCCACAAAGATCATTGAGTCTAGCTCTTTAATGAATTCCCACAAAGGGATCAAACACATGACCTTCACGTTATTACCATCAGGCTCTGATCTCCAATTTTTCCCCTGCCCTGAAGGACCTGGGATTCATGAAAGCAAATTCTACCAGAAAAGAAGGCATTAAGTATCTTGGCATTTTCTGTCTACTTTTTCATGGGCTACCCTCTTCCATTTTGATGATCTTTAAAGATCTCTTCCAACCTCAGCTGTACGATGACTCTGGGGTTCTGTAAACATTGGCTTTAACTACTTAACACATTCTTTCAGAGGTATGAAATGGGAAGAAAGGAAAGGTTGTATTCCTTCATACAGATTTCCCTCCTCAGAGGCTTAAAAGGCCATTTCTGTTTTAAAACAGTGCTCTGTCAAGACTTCACTAAGGAACGTTTTTACCATCATTTTAATAAGGGAGATTACTTGGTCAACGCCAAGCAGCCAAGTTAAACACTCACTGAAGAGCAGGGCGTGCCCTCATTTCATGTTTCTATGACAAACTCATAATATCTTTACTAGAAATTGCTGTTAGATTAATCATATGAACCATGCTTTACCTTGCTACTAAGCTAAAAAGGCATTTGAATATTCAATTATTTATATTCCCTGAGAAATGTAAATTTTTCTAGCATTGTTTAAGCAACTTCAATAGACTTAGGAAAATAAGAAACACTGAGAAAAATGGCAAATTCTAAACCTTTCTGAAGTAAAACAATACCTCAAGTGCCACCAGTTATATTATGAGACAAGAAGAGTCTATGGCAAAAAATTGCTGGAAAAAACCTAGCAATTCATAAGTTAGTATTGAATGTTACATGATAATATAATTGAAATTTCTACATCCAGCATGACATAGAGCACTACTAAGGGGCTAAAATATTAAAACACATTTAAACATGTTAGAGATGTGTTCTTGGGAGCAGTGAGTTGTTTCTCCTTTTAACCTTAGTGTTCTACAGTAAATGTTTTTGTTAACTTTTCTAAAAGAAAAAAAAAAAAGGAAAGATTTAATCTGAAATTATTGTCCACAATTTATAGTAACTTTTCTCAAGATTTCTCTTTAAGGAGGAAGATTTGAAGTGAGTAATCCATAAAAAAATGCTTTTAGTACCTGATTTTAATTTGTTTGCTTATTTATTTTCACAGGACATGGCTAAAAATATTTACCTCTACCCTCCTCAGAATGGTGGGATTCAGCTAGCCTGACTAAAACAAACTCAATCTAAGTTAGTTAATTTAAAAAAGCAACACACTAACAAATTAACCCAAACCATATTGCATCCTAGGAAGAAATTCATTTGACTTATATCAGATGTCTTGGTAGGATAAGGCTTACTGTTTCTTATTCTCTAGATTATGCAGTTTTAAGAATATGAAAATAAAAAATCCATATTATAATAAAATTACCATTATTTAAAATTGAAATAAAGCAACATGTAGGAAAAAAATGGGAAGACTTTTTTGAATCCAAAATTCTGGCAAATGCATTAGAGAAATGACAATAATATAAACTTCATCAAAGATAATAAAAAATATTTCAATTTAAGGAAAAAAATATTGAAGTTTCCATTTCAGGGATAAAATAGATGGAAAAAAAGATGTCTACCAGGTATTTAGCATTAATAACTCTGTGATTTCAAGAACCAAAGTAAGATCACAGAATTTATCAAATTAATTCATCAACTCACTTTTCTTCTTTCTCATAGTAGTTTCTAAATATCAGTGGATTGTATTGTGACTATCCTTTAAGCTCTGTGGTTTATAAGTTTATATCTGTTCTGATCCAAAACTGGTGAAATGTAGAACCTGGTGAAACATACAGAAAGAAAAACACCACCAAGAGAAAAATAATACAACCTCTTCAACCTTTCCTTATTACATAATGAAGTATTGAGACGCACACTGTAATGATTTGAGTACTGCGAATCAACTTAAAAATTGGGCAAACCCTTGGGAAAAGACCATGTGAAAAAGCTAATAAGGAAAAACCAAGCATTTCTATTCCAAGGCTAGACAGAAAAGTTGTAATTGTCACCACTGTTTTTCACTAAACAAATAATGCAATTTCATACAGACCCAGAATACCTATAACATCTATCTCTTTCTCAGAATGATTTGTGTTACTAAAAAAATTCATTTCTCACAATTTTGTTACTTTGTCACATAAAAATTGATCACAGGCAAATAACTTCTATCTCCATGTTCCTTGACATTTATTGAGATTGATTTTTGGAGGCATGTCAAAAATTTTGAAACAAAATGAATTCTCTTAATAAGTGGATAAATCTTGCCTGTCTTTGTTTCTTGAAGAGGATTAACCCAGAAATGATAGTTGCTTACTCCCACAAGACAGATGTTTGAAACTAAAAGCTCAGGAGTGCGGTATTGACTTGAGCTGTTTTGTTTCTCTTGTTGAGATTGAACTCAATAGAGTTAAAATCTTGCACAACAGCATTGTCCACTTTATTTTCCTCTGCCAAATGCAGAAGACCCCAGCCTCTGTATGTTGTAGAACTGCCAGTAGTATCTAATTTAGAATGCAAGTGGTGTAGCATGACACATACATTTGCTATAGAAAGGCAAAATAATGCTACATATAGCCCAGTATCTTGAGTCTCATCATGAAAAAAAATTTATTTGGAAGAAAGAAGTGATACAACCACAGAAAGTAACTTCAATAATTTTCTGTTGTAACAAGTGTTCTCTCAGAGCCATTATGACAAAAAAAAGATTTGAGTTGAAGATTTGAGTAAATACTGTGGTTATCTGAGCTGTATGTCTTATGCCTAAACAGGCTCTAAAAACATGAAAGGTTTCTCTGGAAGTTGTTAGAACTATTTTGTAATTATTTTTATGGGTTCTTTCAACGAGAAAATTTTGAACTTTTTCAAAATTGCATAAGCCTAGTGAAATGTTTCTAAAGTGTTTCCTAGGTTGGCATTTATAGCAAGGCCAAAACAAAGGAGTAGCAGAGTCAGAACCTCTCTTAGTGCCATCTGCCTCTGTCACCATGCTGAAAGTTGCTGGAATCTGTCTTTCTCAGACTCTGTAGTCTACCTTCTACTGAGCATACTGATAGCTGTCTTTGATTCATCTACCACTTCTCTCTTAATCACAACAAAAGAACAAACATTTCAACCAGTCTTGAAAAGAAAGTATTTACTTGTGCCTGATTAGTGTGTAGCAGTATTTAAAAAACATAAAATGCATCATCAGGCAAGCAATACATTTTTCCCTCTACTCCATTTTGGTCAGAATTATTTCATAGCCCTACATAATATAGTCATAAAATATACTAATATATTAGTTAGTATTATTGTTATTATACTAGTGCTAGATTTAGTCACTTCTATTTGTATTACTACTACAAAAAAATTTTATATATTTAAATTGTCCTTTTTTTGAGACACCATAAGTTCTTTACCTCAGATATCTCTTGAAACAGTTAGATCTAAAATTCAGCTGTTATGTTCATCAAATACCTTTTGGGTTGTGTTTTTAGAATGTAATAATTGCAGTGTAGTTTTGCTGGTTTCCTTTTTGACTAGAAGAAATTCATGTCATGTTCACATAAAGGGCATTTCTGTTCAGATAATAATCTAATACAAGATATTACAAAATATATTTTAAAAACTGCATAGACTTTGTGAGACGAAATACTATCTTATCTAACAATATCTGCAGTATTTGAATCAAGTTTTATTACTGCATTTTTTCCCCCTAACTTATTATTTGACGTACATAAGTTCAAATACATTCATTCTTCTCTTGTACCAAATAAGATGCACTTCTGGTGGAAAAGTGAGTAGCAGGATGATTATAATT
Source organism: Urocynchramus pylzowi (assembly GCA_013397555.1). Taxonomy (NCBI): domain Eukaryota; kingdom Metazoa; phylum Chordata; class Aves; order Passeriformes; family Fringillidae; genus Urocynchramus; species Urocynchramus pylzowi. Next base: position 389,993 of record VZRH01005782.1, read on the forward strand.
CTTCTGTTGCATCCTGTAATTATATGTTTTGTGCTGACTTTTCATATATTTTATTTTATGGTAAACTTTTCTTTCTTTTTTGGGCTTAATACTGCCATCACATAAAAGGCCATTTTTATATCTGACAGCAGAGTTTGACTGCAAGAACAGCGGTTCATGAAAAAGAAGTTGAGCTTCCTATTGTTGGTGTCTAAAATGACAACTGCATTTTGTTTTGCCATTCCACTACTCAGACAGTTGCTGTCAAAACTTTATAACTCTCTGGAGAAAGTTAAGTGTAAGGAGACAGAAAGAATTTATTTCCACTAACAGAAGCAAAGACATGTTTTCCAGGTATTTTTTGAGATGTAAAATATACTTGGCATTGTAAATTCATCGAGAGTGACTTTCAATTGAGTTAGAGTTAGAATTTTCACTGAGTATGCCTGCTTTGGTTTTATTTTCTTCTTTTTTAATTTGCTTACTTTTAGCAATTCAAGGCAGCTGATGTGCTATATAACCTTTGGGTGTGCTATATAACCTTTGATGTGCTATATAACCTTTGTGCTATATAACCAGAGAATCACTACATCGAATTGAATCTCTGAAGTAGATGTCTCTTTGCTATTCTTTTTATGTTATAATAATTTTCTCATCTTCCTACCACACTTATTCCACTTGACAATTCTTGGATCTCAGCTGTTAACTTTTTGTAGCTTCTGCTGTTCACTGTTAGGAATCCAGTTATCTTTGTAAATCTAATCCAAGTCATATCTAACAATAGGATTTAGGTGAATTTGAGACCTAGATATTTAATTCAACTAATAATTCAAATACAATAAGTCTACTGCACTGTGGAATAACTGACATGCTGTAGAATGAAGATTAAAAGAAAATTTTGATTCATTTGCTTCATACTCTTTCCAGCTCCTTTATTGATCACTGTAAAAGCCATCAGAGTAAACCTGGGCAACAACAGCAGGAAACAATGTCATGAGTGTGTTCTGGGCTTGTTAAGACGTAATCTGCTTCATTCTAGGTGGTCCTGGGGCTGTTTTTTTGGATTTGTCCTGAAAGCAATGTTGATAATACAGAGAGTTTTCATTGTTTTTGGGCAGAACTCACACGCAGTCAAGGATTTTCCTGCTTTTCATGCCATCCCACCAGTGAGGAGGCTGGGGGTGCTCAAGAAGCAGGGAGAGTACATGGGCTCGGACAGCTGACCCAAATGGGTTTTCATAGAATCACTGATTCATTAAAGTTGGAGAGGACCTCTAAGATCATCAAGTCCAACTTTGTTGCCCTTTTTTCAAGGCCAAAGCTGAGCCTTCCAGTGCCACTGTCTCTTCCTTGTAGTGAGGGGCCCAAAACTAAACAAAGGATTTGAGATGCAGCCTCACCAGTGCCAAGGAGAAAGGCACAATCACTTCCCATGTCCTGCTGGCCACACTATTTCTGACAAAGGCCCAGGATGTCATTGGCCTTTTTGGCCATCTGGGCACGTGCTGGCTCAGGCTCAGTTGCTGTGAACCAGCACCCCCAAGTCCTTTTCTGCTGAGCAATTTTCCAGCCACTCTGTCCCAGGCCTGCAGAGCCACATGGGGTTGTTGTGACCCAAGTTTAGGACCCCATACCTAGACCATATGGCATCATATAGCTCATACAGCTCAGCATATAAAACTGGGATAAGTAGAAGGAAGCAAGCAATGTTGATGCTGTTTGTCTTCCCAAGTCACCCTTACGTGTGGTGGGGCCCTGCTCTCCCGGGGATAGCTGAACACCTGCCTGCCCAGGGGAAGCAGTGTTTTGCTTGCTTTGCTTGCTTGCATGCATGGCTTTTGCTCTACCTGTTAAACTGTCTTTATCTTGACCCATGCATTTTCTCAACTTCTATTCTTCTGATTCTCTCCTCCATCCCACCTGGGGGAGAGAGCAAATGCCTGTGGGGGGCATAGCTGCTGGATGAAGTTAAACCACAACATAGTGAAAGGATAGAACTGAACTGAAAATCTGAAATGTAGAAATATCTGAAATGGTAATGGAAACATATTGTAGCAAGGTGACCCCCAGCCAGGGAATAACGTGCATTGACTCCATGATTCAGAAGGCTGGAACAATTGCTTTAATAAGCTATACTATATTATACCACATTATACTAATACTGAAACTATACTATTCTGTACTATACTGAAGAAAAACCCATGACCCTTTCTGACAGTCATGACACAGCTTTGACCTCTTTGGTCAATCAATCAAAACAACCATCACCAGTGGCCAATTAACAAATCATTGTCAGTAAACAATCTCCATAACAATTCCATATGTGCCAAACAACAGGAGCAGCAAGTAGAGATAGGAATTGTTTTCTCTTCTTTCTCTGAGCTTTCTCACTGCCTTCCCCATTAAAATCCTTGGGAAAGTTGCGCCTGCTGCTCTCTGTGAAGAGAGCTGTGGCCACAGAAACACGTCAGCACAACCTAACCAAAAAAAAGCCTATGTGCACTTGCTGCTTATCATCACTCTTTATTAGTGTGTAATAAATGCATGTAAGGGTAAGGGTAAGGGTTTTTTACTGCTGGGCAAAGAGCTGGGGTGTACATAGATTGATTGTAAAACGGCACACAGTCCTGCCCAAACTGACAGTAGTCTGAAAATGTCAGAACTTTGTGCAGTGTTATTCATTAGAGAGTTCAAGACCATAAGAAATTGAGGATCATCCACTCTAACTTCATGCATGTTGAAAAACCTTACAGTCCCCTAAGCTAGTCCATATTCATCTTATTAATGTGGGACTGAAGAAACCTGTTCTTTGACTTGTGTGTATCCACCATGATAACTTAACTGCTTATATGGAACATTTAGAAGAGAAATATTTAAGAGAAGCTCCTTTCAGAATACCAATTTGTTTGATGTAAGAGAAGACTTTATACCAATAAACCCATCATTTTCTTGTTCTCAAGAGGAAATTCAAATTTGTTTAAAGGAGACTAGAACATTGTCAAAAACCCTAATTTTCTGTTTAAGTACACTGAAGTCTAAAGCTGAGCTTTCCAGTGCAAAGAAGATGAAAAGGCAGTTGTATTCAATTTGGTTATTGGCTATTGACTAACTATTGACAAATTTGATGAGATTTCGGGAGTGGGAAGAATCATGTCATTGTGCTTCATGTTAAAAATCAGCTATGGAACATGGAAGATTTTATTATATTTTTGTTGAATATTTGAAACATATCCTGCTCTGAAAAATTTATTGAATAATTCTTGAACAAGTATCATACTATTTGGTTACTTTTCTAAAACATTCTCTCTACAAGCACTGGTAGAACCAAACCCTAATATTTTAATCTATCTTAGGACCTTTTAACTCAATATTTACAGGCAAGCTAATTACTCTATACTTTCCCAGCTTCTCCAAGTATCCAAAATATGAATGCATGACATTGAGACTGTGAAACTTTTGTAATAAGGAATGAGGTAAATAAATTGATTTTACAGTCAAACTATAAGGCTATATATGGTGTGCATAAACTTGAAAATGTCCTTTGATAATATTATAAAATTAACACTATAATTACAGTGACAATGTGATGAAAAGAGCCTTAGGTTGTCAAGAAAGTGCTGTAAGATGCAAGTTGGAATAGATTGTAGCAATTCTGAGTGTTTCAGTAAGAGGGTATTGAGCATGCACTGGCTTATGATGAAGAACATAGTGGAGACTTTCAGCCTGCAATACTAAGTGATCCTCACTTAGGATAAGAAAGTGTGTATTATTCCTTATGAATATAGCAGCCCTTCCTTAAGGACTTATTTCTTTTAAAAATTTAATAGTATTCTTTCTTAGTGACATACTCTTTTTATGGTATGATTTATGCCTGGAGTGTATTTTCTTCAGCAAAGAAAATATTAATTCTGGAATACCAATGAAATTCCCTGAAATATGAAAATATCTCACTAAATATTATAAGTTAGGGTTTTTTTTTTACCCAGAACAAACAAGAGAATGTGTATGGTTTGTAAGAACAGAGAAAACCAAGCAATTTCTTGTTGCACTTTAGTAGTCAAACATACCTTGATTTTCATTTGCTCACCATGAACTGAATTCTGCTCTGTAAAATGCAGCATATTTTCAGAAATAAGTGTGTCATTGGAAAGAGCACTTGTGGTTCTTTAGGAAAACTAGTAATGGATTGAATAGCAAGTGAGGTCAAGAGTCATTATACGTATCATGAATAGTATATACTCAAATCTAGCTAATATTGGACTCAAGGGGACTACATTGATGTATAAACTTAAACCCTCATCTCAGGTAGGATTAAGTAATTTGGGAATCTGACTTTCATAAAACACTTCAATTGTCTTCACTCATGTCCTGAGGATGAGTTTTGGTGAAATGAATATGTTCTTACTGTATTAATGTGACTAGATTTTTTTTCATAGTAAAATTTTATTATTGTATTTTATTTTTTTTCTAAAGCTGGTACTAAGATGCAGATTTGAAAAGAGGAACCATGTTTTCTGATTCACAGACAAATGAACACTAGCAATTTTTCATCTGATTGTATTCAGCAGTTGCAGAATTCCTTTCATAAAAAAATAAACAAACAAAACATTATAAATATGTCACGCCATGCACAGCAATGCCCAACTTTTTTGTTATCTTCTTTCTAGAATTTGGGATTGTGTAGATGTAGTGGCTTGATCCTGGACAGCACTCATGCAGTTTTTTACTGACCCCCCTCTCCTGTGGGACCTGGAGAAAATAGAAGGAAGGCAAGAGTACAATTGGGCAGAGATAAGGATACTTTAATTAAGAAAGCAAAACTTGTGTGCCACCAATGTGAGTGGTTGACATTAAGTTAAGTTTTCTTCAGTCTGATGAGCATACCTTTATGCTTGAATATATGAAATTATGTGGACTAAACCCCTATTGTTAAGGTAAGAGAACCAAAATACCAGATAGTTTGGAATCCACAATATTCAAAGATATTAACATGTAAGTGAGCATTCCAGGGGTGAGGCCTCACTAGATCTGCTGTTTACAAACAGAGAAGGGCTGGTGGGAGACACAGTCAGAGATCTCCTTGGGCACAGTGACCACAACAGGATAAAATTTGCAATACTTGGTGAAGTTAAGAGGACCATTGATAAAACCTTTATCCTGGGTTTCCAGAGAACACTGAACACTGATTAAGAGAGTCCCTTGGAAAGCAGCCCTTAAAAACAAAGGGGTCCAGGAAGGCTGAACATTAAGGAAGAAATCTTGAAGGTGCTAGAACAGGCCATCAAGACAAAGAAATGTCTGTTTTATTTTGTTAGCCAGACTACAAAGGTTTTTTCCCATGTAGGTCCTAAAATCTATTAACCTGGTTAACAGTCCTGCTTTTACAAGATGATGGATTTATTATCAGCTGAAATTAAAAATATCTGATGCAAAAGGACTCCAGTGTGCAGAGAAGATACAGGAGAACCATTAGCTCTACAGAGCTGAGTGGGAAGTACTGGACTGTGTGGGTTTGTTCCAACATCCAGACAAAAAGGAGACTAAGCTGACACCATAATATTTCGATGATTTGCTGTTTGCTGGCTACACTTTGAAAGATCATTGCTAATTTTCAAAGGGGCTGTTAGAAGTCCCCTTCAGAACACAGTATTCTAAAGACCCTTGAGGAAAGCATCTTGTCAGACTAAAGTGTTATCATGCAGGTTGTCCATGCATGCTTATTAAAAGGGATTCTGCTGTTGAGAAATCTGGGTTAGCATTTCAAATAACCACAAAATGCACCCCTATGAGATCACAAGAAAGTAAAAACTGTTTTACCTACTCACTGACCCTGACACTGTGAAAGAGCAATCTGACTTACCATGAATTAATGGCGTTTTTCTGTGATTTGTTTGTAGCTGTAGTCTCAGGCTAAGTACATTAAGTCCAGTTAAGGACTGCAGAAATATTGACCAGATGCAGAATAAATGTCTGCAACATTTTCTCTATCTACAAGTGGAAAACCTCAGCCCAGTCCTTTCAGCCTGGACAGACAAATTGATAGCATCTGTGGTTACAGCTAAACGTGAAGACAATAAGCATGACTAACAAAGGGATGACTACAGAGTTTTGATACAGAAGAAATATCCATCAGCATAATTTCTGACTACTTGCTTCATTCCTGCCATTTAAAATACTAAATAAAGCCTTATGATATAGTGGTGAAATAGGTCAGAACCTTATAAAAATACAGCCACCTTTCTCTGGTAAAGTACAGAAAATTCATCACTTGTGTAACTGTACCCCACGGAATTACTGTAGGCATGAGCAAGCCAGTATTTTGATAGTTGTGTGGTCTAATTGAACACTTATAAATTTCTAATGAGCTAACGAGGAATTATAACTGTATATTATATTATAATATACAGTTTTTAAAATTGAAACAAAAACTGCATTTCACATGGTGCATTCATGTGTTGCTGCTCACATCTGCCCTCAGCAGACCCCCAGATCTATACCAAAAAAGCAATATATTGTACACAGCAAAATACAGAATTTATGAGCATGTGGAGTTCTAAGACTAAATTTGTGATTTTGTGCTAAAACCAGGCGTATTTTCTATCAAAAATTGGAAACCTCCACTTTTACTTCATTCTGCTCGTATGAAGATGAGTCATTGTTTGATAGGGATAGGAGTATTCCCTGGCATTTCATGTTGATTTTCACAGATGGGTGGGTGGAGCTTTTCCTTCCTTGCAGTACTTAGCTGCATATTTAAGAAGTAATACACCTGTTCAGGTATACAAGCACATAAGTGAGATAAAGGAAGTAACTCAAAGCTAAGGAATGAATACATTTCTGGTATGGAATTCTGTGGTGTCTTTTCTGGAAATGAGTGTGATGTAAACATTGAGATGGCCAGTCATTGTAAAAATGTTACATTCTATTGAATTCCAATGATAAATAACCCCTTTGGAACATATTTACTGACTTTAAGCACTTTATTCCATAACTATTCTGTGAATCTGGCCCTCAAAAGTACAAAGGAATGTATGTGACTGTGGGATGTTCTGAAACCAGATGGCTTTGTTTCAGCTACTGCATCATTTTATAGCAAAACACACATACTTGGAAATATTTCTTTGCTCAGCATTGTTTAAATGTGTCCTATTTTACTCATTTGCCTAATCCTGATGGGTCTCCATTACAGTCCAGAATGATTAAACAATCTCCTTCAGGAGCTTGCATGAGTGGAAGAAGAAGCCATGTCTAGTTACAGTGTTCTGGTGCTTTTACTTTCCTTGTTAGAGGAAAAAGATGATAAATGGTTAAATATGAGCCTAAGAGCAGACAAAACTACCCTGGTTCTCCCAGAATCTCCTGATTACTCACCTATGGACAAAATGTGTCAAAATGATGGCTGCCATGGCTTAAATAATGAGATGTGAAAATTGTAAATTATGTACCAGTCTAAATTAATTTACTGGAAAGGAATGTGATTTACAAAGATCTACTAGTTGTGAAATAGACAGTTGAAAGATCTATTGTGAGAAATTATGTTTTCTTTTTCCTGATACTTGTTCAAAGACTGCTACTTTCTTGCAAAATTAATTAGCTCAGTAATGATCCAGTAGTCATTAAAAGAGGATCTGGCTTCTTCAGAAGCTACATTCTCCTGAGAAACAGCAAATACAGGATCTGAGACAACACTAACCTTTACTTTTCTTCCTCTACCACCCTTGTAATTAAACATAGCAAATGACAGAAAGGGTGTAACCAATTAGTACAAAAAAACTTTTGAAAAAGCCTGCATTGCATTTGTTAAATCTTAGGCTTATTTTGCTGTATGAGCTGCTGTGATTACAAACTATGAAGCCATTATAATAAAAAAAGGAATAAGAAGCAGTGGTTATGGAGGAGTGTATCTGACAGAATGAATTTATGTGCTTTAGAGCCCAATCCAAAATTTATTGAAATAAATTTAAGTATTCTCTCAACATTTGAGTAAGACTTACTGACAAATACTACCCAATCACAAATCAAGCAGTAATGAAATGCCATCTTTTTTTTTTCATCATGTGAGTAGGTCAGTTAATTGTGTTTTAGTGAAAAACTGGTGTTGACCTTGTAATCTTGAGATAGTTTTCCTTCTGTTTAGTCACACAGAATTTGCTGTTATTTATACACAAAATTAGATTTTCAAGTTTAATATACTGATCTACTGAAATTATTTTGCATTCTGAGTCTTGTTTAGGATATTTGGGTAAACATTAAGTTCAATAGTTTATAAAATTACTTTTAAATTCTGTGATATGGATAGACCTATTTTATTCTGACAGAAAAATATTTTGTTTGCTTTCAGATATACTCAATGAGGAAGATTTTACATATACAGGAAAATTGCTGATATTTCTTATATGAGATGACAGAGAAAGCAAGTAAAGCCTAGAGAAGATATACAGGAAGAAAAGTCAATATAGACACAATGGAGTAAATAATATAACATTTTTTATCCTATTTTTTTTCCAAAATATTTTTATTCTGAAAAAAATGTGGGTAGCTACAATGAAATTGCATTTAAAAATAATAAATGTCCAGTTTGTCTGAAAATAGTGACTCTCCCAAAGTCCCAAAGAGAATTTTCAGCTGTTTTGTATTTACAAAAACCAGTCCAGATTCTGTCTTCTGGATTATGCCTAAACTGCTAAGTGGACATCCCAGCTTTATTTGGTCTAAGGTAGATTTTATTTAAACTGTAATAACAATTTTCTTTTTGTGTACATATATATATATATATATATATATATATATATATATAATATTATGGTTTAATAACAAATATCACATGAATTATTCTATTGCATGCATTTGCTTCTCTCAAAACAGCATCAATTCAGTTTAATCTGGTACAGGAAGCATGTATTAACTCTCCTGTTTTATTTTGATCTAATTTTTAGGAACACTTCCAGGGAGAGTAATTTTGTATTTCTTACTTCCTTTACCTGGAAAAAGACCAAGAGTGTGCAATTCCAAAGTTAATACTTTATAATCTTTTTTCTGATTACACACCTTCTCCTAAAACAAAATTTACCAAGTTATTTGGTGCCTGGTTTTACCCTGGCTTTTATCTCATTTCTCAGGAGCTGTCACATACGCTGGTTTGTGTTTTTCCCGTGTGAAAACACGAAAATAAATGGGAGATATTTTCGTATGGTAGGTTGCACAAGTGCAATACCTTGTTCTTCTACTAAACCATTTCCATCAAGGCCTAGAAGTTTCCCCACAGCCGTGTCCAAAATCAAAATCAATAGTTTCTCCCCCTCATATGATCTGAAAACAGTTCATCTCTGTATGAAATGGTAGAAAATGACACTAAGCAGATTTATTCTTGCATTTGTGCAGAGGCAGTTCAGGACAGAGCAACATCCTGGTGCCTAGGAAACCATGACTTGTACTAAAGCAAATACCAGACTAATTTAGATTTTGGTCTGTGTTCTGGATTTTCCTTTCTACTGCATCAGAAAATAAGATTTGCCCCTTCTTCCACTTTGAAATGGCATTGAGTCTCTGATCAAAACACGCCATGGTGTAATAAATATACATTTTAAATTTCACTCCTTGATATTTAAGTTAATTTCTCTGCTGTCCACATTTCTGTCTCAGTCTTCTAAATGTCTATTGGGAGATAGTATTAAAATGCTAATGCACACCTGTTTCTTTAAAGAAAATGGTCATAAGAATCATTAATTCATTTTGAGATAAGAAACAAAACCTCAAGAGATGTTCTATTTAATATTCAGATATGGATTGCTTTGATAGAAGTGCTTTATCACTTATAACAAAACATGCATGGTGAGTGTAAGAAGATTATAAGACATCAGACCTAATAATGAAGACATGACCTAATAATGAAGGTTAGGTCATGGATAACAAAGTTACTGTAAGTATTTGAAAAACTTACAAGAAGAAATAGAAGTGCAAATCCTCAACTAGATTTAGTCTCAAACACCACTTATATCTCCTCATATTACTGAAATATGAATATACAGTATTAAAAAGAATAACATCCTCTTATAAAAGTTTTCTAGCTGTCAGGGAGCAGTCAATAGTAAAAATAAAAATAAAACATGAAGAACTGTGACCTCTATGGCACACAGTCACTCCGTATCCTGGGAGAACTCTATCAACAGACTGTAGCAGAATCAATCTTTATATGGCTTTTCCACTGGATCAAAAGCAGACAATACTCATTACTAAAGGAAATCATATCCTGAATTTTTAGAAAGGAGGATTTTGTTATTTCTATGACCAATTTACGATTTCCCTGACACTCCTAGGATACTGAAGTGTTCAAAAGAGGTACATTATAAAATAATAGAGAAGTCAGTATCATAACTAGAGATAAATTTTCTTCCTTAACTTCTCTGATAAAGGTCAAAAATGCAATGGGTGACTTTTAATTTTAGTAGCATATTCTTCAAATAGTAATACAAACATACAGGTGAAGCTTTGCCAAAGTCCAATGGATACAAAGCATCTGAAACAAAGCATCTCTCATTATTTTAACAACATCACTATCAAACCAAGGTATTCATATGTTTATGTGATACTACTTTTACATGACAGTTATAGAACATAGCTGATGACTGTAGGGCTATAACACAAGCCAATGTTAACAATAAAAGAGCTGATGTTCCTTAACATCACTCATCTTTCCTTCTCTGTCATTGCTATGCACCTGAAAAAGAAAACCATGCAGAGTGATCGAAAAAAATGCTAAGACAGTTTTAAAAATAAATCAAATGAAACTGCAAAAAAAGGTTTCTATGGACAAACTCTCAGAGGTAGAGCAATGATATCACATTAAATAAATGTGTTTCTTATTTTGTTATTAATATAAAATAATTACTTTGTCTTTAGTTTAAATTCATGAAAAGTTTTAATCACATCACCACTTTGATTTTTAGGTGAAAAATTCACTAGTCATACTACTGACATAATTTACTCTAATGAAGTCATTCCCTTCACCTTTGACACCAGTGCAGCAAGAGGAATTTACTTTCCGAGAAAGGAATTTTATTCAGCTAATAATATGTCAAAAGTTTGCAGTGAGGGATCTCCATGTGGTTTTTTGGTGGTGTTTTTTGAGGAAAAATAAAATAAAATAAACTCTCTTCTAGCAAGTGCTCAATGTTGGCAGTTCTCCAAAGTGAGCTACGCTCTGAAATGGAGTGCACAAACAAAAAAACCAAACCAAATCAAACCAAGCAACAAACCCCCAAAACCAACAAATGCTCCCTCACAAAAAAATAAAACAAAAAACAACCAAACAAAAAAACAACCAAACAAAACAAAACAAACAAACAAACAAACAAACAAACAAAAAAACCACCAATAAAACCCACAAACAGCTGTGGTGGTTTGACGAGGAAGGAAGTTTCTTGGGAAGGTGGTGGTCAAACCAATCAGTGGCCAGAGGTGAATATTGGCACCTGGGATGGCCACTAGGAACCTGGACACGCCTTGAAAACACACAGGGGTTAAAAGCAGAGCATTCCCAGGGGATCTTCCTCTTTGGGTCCGGCAAGGGATCAGACCTGACCTCCCTTGCCCAGCTCCGGCTGGGTGGGGGAGGGGGTGAGCCATGCGGCCGGCCGGGG
>VZRH01005782.1:402668-429480 GCA_013397555.1 Urocynchramus pylzowi
GGGGAGGAGAAGTGGTTTTGAAAACTTCCATTGTAGACATTGTGTGTGTGTATGTTTGTTTTTTTTTTTCTTTTCTTTTTGTGTTTATAGTAGATGTAATAAAGCTTTATTCCTTTACCCCTGAGATGATGGAGCCTGCTTTGCTGTATTTTGGGTCACATCTCACAGTAACCATTCGGGAAAATGTGCTTTCATGGAGGCACTGGCATTGGGCCAGGGTCAACCCATGACAACAGCAACAACAACAACAAAAAAAATCCCAAACAGAACAAATCAAAAAACAACAACAACAAAAAGATCCAAGCAACAATAAAAAAAGTCCCTATGGCTTTGTATTTTTGTTTCTCTTGGCTAATTATTAGTCAGCTCACTATCACTACTGACTATGATATATCAATTGCTATCAAAGAAAGTAAACATAACTTAGTCCAAATTTAATTTTCAAATGTCTACTTTAATTGCCGTTCTAGCTCTGCAGCCTATGATAATCTTTATCATAAGACTTTCTGAAGTATCACAGATGAACAACTTTGTCAGATGTTACAACTTGACTTGTAGACTGTGTATAAAAAAGGAGAGTTCTCATGCTCTAGTTAATTAATTGTATTATGCCTTCAAAAGGATTGACACTTCATATGCCCTTATTCTAAGCACTTTTTAAGAAAGTTTGCAGAGTACACTTCAGAAGAATAACTTAAGGATGAACTTTCAACTTGTGCTATATCACAGTTTTCTTTAGAAAAGGCAGTTTTAGAGGGCAAGAAGAAATGTTAAGGAGAAAATGATGTGCCATACTTTTGTGAAGTGTGGCATCTAAGGAAGAGATATATCCTTAGTAGGACTTTAAAACTGTTGCTGTCATGATTCCTAAATTTCTTGTTCTGTGAATGGCTTATTTTCTTATCAGGTAGACTTCAGGCTAAGGGATTGGTCTAATATACCCTGGACATCTGTAAATATGTAGTATTATACATAGCATTATACAAACATTTTTGCTGATTATATATATTGTCTTCAGTCTTACATCACCTTAGGAATAGTCTGAATATGAATTTAGCACACAGCAGTAGACATTGAATCTAGCTGGACTAGCATAAAAAATTCTGCCTGAAACTGAAAATACTTTCCCATCATGGACTGTAGAAGATCTATCCTGTACTCATGTGCACATGGTCATAGTGTTCCAAATAACTCTGAGAAAAAAATCTAACTTATTTTTAGTTTTTTTGTTTTTCTATCACTTCACTTGAATAGAACACATAGGAAGGACTAAGGAAAAGATTAGCTTTTTCTAAATATCTTAGACCTGTAAAAATTCTAAATGCACACCAAAACATAGCCAGTCAAAACCTACCAGAAATATTGAAGACTGTGATAAGCTAAATATTATTTTTAGAAGTTTGCATTAAACCCAGGTTTAAAATAAATTTAACTAATGAAATTTTGTACCTTTGTGGAAATCAGTAGTGATTTCTGCAGAACATCTCTGCAGAATGAGAGATTTAAAAAAGTGTACAGTAGACTGTAAAAGAATTTCAGCTGAATGACTGACTAAATTGATTGTTTGGTCTGTTAGATGTCTACAGGTGAGGAGTCTGTGAAGGGTGTACAGATGTGATTAACCATGTTCCACTCTGACAGCCCACCTTGAAACTATCCTTTTTTCAGACCCCAAATTTCCCTTCTTCATGGTGACACCCAAACCCTTAGAAATTCCAGTGATCAGAAGAATTCTGGTACATTAGGCATGTCATAACACCTGATAAAATTTTATTTCTTAGATGAAACTACCTACCATTAACCTGAGGAATATTTCCCAGCTATGTGATTCTGGGGGAGGTTACAGCATAGAATGTTTATTTAGAGCTATACACATGCAGGGGATTGTTACACAATGTCATACACATGAAAACGTTCACATATCAATGAAAATAGTATCCCAAATGAGATATAAACTTGCTTGAGGGCAGAGGAATAACATTTTTGTTTAACCTTTTGTTGTTAATTCTTCTCTTGGGAGGGAAATAAATGGGGTTTGATGTTTCAGGCAAATGAAGTACTTGATTTTTACTTTAACTTTGTTGGCTGTAAAATGCTTGGGGGCAACAAAAATGGTGCTTTACAACTCAAAATTGTTTCAGGACAAGAAAAACATTGTTTTAAAATAAAAGTAATATTTAATGATACATATTTTATGCTGCCACAAAATTTTCCATTTCAAGAGATTGCTTAAGTCTGCAGGCATGCACATTATTCCATAACCTAACATTCAGCACGAAGAAGAAAAAAAAAAAGATACTTCCTTGCCTCGATGTTAGAGGCATGACCAGCCAATATTAATTTATCTACAATTCTGATGAAAATAGCATGACTGATACATCTGGTATATAAGTCCTTTTTTTCAAACACTGAAAGATCAAAATAAACACCAAGTCACTTGGCCTAAGAAGTACTCAGAAGCTGAGAAAAAAATTAATAAAGTGATTAATATTTAAAACTCATCTAGAAAGAGCTGTCTTCAATATTTATATGGCTTCATAAAACTGTATCAGACATTCTAAATACTCTGGAGATATTTAAAATCCAGAATACAAGTCTGTGTCACTAAAACCCTTTTTCTTAGACAGCTTCATTGCAAATTCTTGCTTCTTTGCAAATTTTTACACAGAAAAACCTTGCCTAGCAGAATTTCAGCTGAATCGCTTAAATAGCTGTTGCTGAGCACAAAAGATATTTATTAATTACTATTATGCAACCTCTGAAATTACTATTTTGTAGCTGATTTGGTTTACAGAACGAAAAACAATAAAAATTCTCTTATTTCACATTCTTATCCAACCCTAATATAAAATAAAAGATTTCATAATGGGCTTAAAGTTCATTAATTCAGACTGATAAACATCTGATTTATCTTATTAAGGAAGCCAATGAATATGAAATATAAAAGCCAACAGATTATGCACTGATTCTATTTTATCCTCCCACTTTCTGTGTTTTCTGACTGCTACATAAGAAATTATGGTACTAATTTGATGTCATGACATCTTTGTACCCTGTTGATGTCTCTGTGAGCTCACCTCAAGTCAGACAGACAAGTTGAGGGCAATGCATTGTTATAATGCCTTTAATGCAAAAGCTTTCTGGAAACTTTAGCTAGTAATGGAAACAACCAAATCCCTGACTTTGCACTTATGTGTGTAAGGCAGGATCCGCACAGAAGCAATGGCATGTGATGAGAACAGGAAGTCTTAAATCCTACTAATTTTATATTTGAGGACAGTACTGAGAAATACATCCATGCACTTGAGAGGCAAGTAATTTCCAAGACATTGGTGTTTCTTGGATTTGGTGTTACACATGGTGTCTGTATCTCGCTTCTCCTGTCAGTTTCACAAGGAAATCCAAAATTTCATCACATCATGTTTTTCTGAAACCAGGCCAGGATTATGTTGCTCTCACTCTGTCCCAGGATCATGTTGTTATTACTTGATCCATATGGAGGTGTTGGTGTGGTGTGCAGGTTTACTCTTGCTCAGTCCTGCACTATCAATCAACTTGTACAGGAAGAGTGGACTGTGAAAAGACCCCATACACATAGAGCATTCCCTAAAATTTTAAATTGCTCAAAGCAAAAATATAATAAAAATTAATTACTATTATTGATGGTCTGCAATAGCAAAACATAGTGAATTGCAAATATAAAACTAGTATTCCCTTCTGTACCAAGAAAAAAGGGAGGCTTTACTGAGGAGAAATAGTAGCACTGCTCAGGCAGAGCATCCTAAACCAGGGGAAACATGACTGTGGCAGCTACTCTCTCTGCTTTCCCTTGGTTTTTCTTCTTATATGGGTGAGATCTGCCATTTAAGCTTCTGTATTTCCATCAAATATAGAATGTTTACATATGTTGGATGTATGATCTTTTTTTTATCTTAAACTAGTGCTACTCACTTCCCAATTTTCCTTTAGTAATCCAAACTTGTGCAACCTGTGTTTGAACTTCTGCAACTGCACTATGAAATGTTTCTAGATGCAGTATTTAATTTTTAAATTATTGCACAGAATTTAAAGCACCTAATTTATAAGAAATTATTAAAATAATTTATAATCTCTGTTCAAGACAAAGTGCTGGTATTCAAACCATTCCATGAAAATAGATATTTTATTTTCTTGTAAGCCTTTGGCTCTTGGTGATGACTGCAGTGTATTTGCACAAGTGAGAGTTTACACATGGGAAACTTACATACAAAAGTATAAAATTCAAAATGGTCTCCAGTTTTGAGTAGGTGATATTAAATATCTAAGAGCATTTTTCCAAAGTTTTTAACTGATGTATTTAATTATGATTTCCATTATGTAGCCCCTTAAAAATCTTGTAGATAAGAAGCCAAAAGGCTAGGATTTAAATTCTCCAGAAAATGACACATCTGGTTTTCTGACTATTCTGAAGTTTAAAAAATATCAGCTCCAACTCCAAACTTAATTCACATGATAGTAATGAGGCAGTTATAAAGGCCTGTATTCCAATTCCAGTTGCGAAAATAAACCTTATCACACTCTAATCCCATTTTTTCTGATAATAAAATGCTTTTAAACCTGACCCACTTAGTGGAGTATCCCTGTTGGTCCTGAATACCACACACAATTAAAATTTTGATTTAAAAAGTGCATTTTGGTAATGCAATTAGGTGGTTTCTTTTAGCTAACAGATGAACAAGTAATTTAATTTCAAGTCTCTTTCTAATGTTCAGATGATAAGGATTGTAGTAAATCTTCCAGTATCTACTATCTAGTGATCATGTAGATGGACAATGCTCTAGAAGATACTATTTATCTTGCATTCAGAAACTCTCCCTTCATGACTTTGCTATCCATATTTCTTTCCCTGGAAACTTGCTGTTTTGTCACTAAAAATGCTTCTGCTGAAAGTAAATCTCTGTGAATGCGTGGCCTGCTGATAAGAGAGATGGGGTTTGGGATGCAGGACAAGAGAGCATGGAAAGATTGCCAAATCCCCTGCTCTCTCTACTATCAATATTACTGTTCTTGGTAGTTTTTTTCCAGTTTTGATTACAAAGAAAGTCATTGACACAATAATTCTTGAAATTACTAATATACTTCAGATACTTGATGCCACAGTATAACAAAAGAAACTTTAAATTATTAATTTTTACCCATTCTTATGAGCTATTCATTTTAATTTAATGACTATGTTTTTAAAAGCCATTGCAGATATGCAAATACATGAAAACTTTGTTAGAAACTCAATGAGGCTTAAGTACAAACCATAATCTGACAGAAACAATAGTGTTTAAAATTACAAGCAGATGGGAAAAGAATAAAATAGAAAAACAATTTTCCTGCTAGGACACTATATTGTTTAAAGTTTGGTATAAATTATGTCTTTTGTCAGAATCAGGACACAAATTTTAAAGATAAACAAAGCAAGAATGTAGGTTATAACAAAAAGTAATTTGTATGCTGTGCTTGGAAGCATTCAATGATCTGTATTTAAATATAAAACATTGAAATCTGCTAAGCTGGGATTTAATTCAGACAACTAAGATCTTATCATATGGAATTCAAATTTTTAATGAAGCCTGAAAAATAGAACAGTAATGGAAAAAAAGCTATCCTTCTGCTAAAATTTTAGGCTACACATATCTGCTCTGTACTAGATTAGACTTGCTTTGAGTAGGGAATTGGATAAGGTGACCTCTTGATACTCCTTCCAGCCTCAGATTCTGGTTCTGTGATTGCATTATTCTGGTGAACCATCAGATGGTTTGTTTTCCAGGCTGTTAATTTACAGTGGAAGCTCTCTCTACTACTGCCTGAAATGAAGTTGCAGCCAGGTGTGGTCAGACTTTCCTCCCAGGAAACCAGTGATGGGACAAGAGGACACAGTGCTAAGCTGTGCCACAAGAGGTTTAAGTTGGACATTAGGAAGAAGCTCTTCACAGAAAGGGTCATTGGGTATGGAACGGGCTATCCAGGGAGATGGTGGAGCCATCATCTCTGGAGGCGTTTAAGAAAAGATTGGATGTGGCACTTAGGGCCATGGTTTAGTTGACAAGGTGGTGTTAGGTCATAGGTTGGACTTGATCATCTCAAAGGTCATTTCCAACCTACTTGATTCTGTGAATCCATGACTGTTATTCACAACGGTGTCGTAGGCTTTGGTGCTTTCTCTACTTAGCTGCACCCTCTGCTATGTTTGAACATCACCACTCTGGAGCCATTCTGTTTTTTGTGCTCTGGTGTCTCAGACTCTTGCTTTTAAGTGTATTTATCACTAAATTGTTTGTCATTGATTGTTCCTCAAGGATCTTTACTTTGTTGTAAATAAATAGTTCTGTCTGTTATAGGAGGTCAAAATTTCTATAATTCTGGAAGAATACACTGTAGATAATATTTGAATACTGATGCTTACTTGAAGTAAAATTAAATAATCTTTCAAGGTTTTTTCTCAATGAGTAAAGTAAATAAATTATAAGAATACTATTCAGAGCTCTTCCTAAAGAAAAATTTAAAAAAATAATTAATGAAGTTGGATAACTTAGAAAAGAAATTTCTTTGGTCCCATTTGAAATAGCATAGACACTGCAGTGAAATATCACTCCCAATAATTCTCAATAGCAACTTTTAGAATCATGTACAGCTGTGCATGTATGATATATATGTGTACACACACACACAAATGCATAAAGGTGCATAAAGGTAAAAGGTGAGCTTTACCTTCATAACTGTTCTGCCAGGATGACTGGAAGTATGCAGATAACCAAATATCAAACAAATCATTAATAAGATTATCTAGTGGTTCATTTTCACACACATTTGTCCATTCCCATTTTGAAAATAAGATTCACAATGTTAAGTTCTGTATGTTTTCAGGACTATTAGATTTGAAATAACGTCATTACTAGAAAAAATCATTGGAAGTAAAACCTATCATCAGAACAGTAAAAATAGACTATGAGGAAAAAAAAAGCCAGAGAACTTTGATACAACTCCTACTAATGACAAAATGCTCTTGAATATGAGATGCATATGATACATATCATCCACTGAATTTTTTTAATCTAATTATACATGTTTTATGTCATTTAATGCTTTGGATGTTGGAAGTTTTGCTCAATAAAAAAAAGCAGAAGTCCAAACTTGCAATAGGAACATCAATTCAATATATTTATATTTCAGCAGAACCCTTCTTTATTATTGGAATGGATTATACAAAATACATCAAGTGAATGATAAAGGAAAAATAAAAATTACGCCAAGAGGTTAGCCATTATTGGCATATCTATTTCTACAGAAAAATATTGAAAGATAGCTTTTAACATGTTGAAACTAAATAATTAACTACATTTTTAGAAATGAGTATGTAGCAGGAACATTTAATACTCCTCACAAGTCATTTTCTCCTGCTTTCGTGCATAGTTTCTTTTGTCATTCTCTGAAACATTAGACATTGATCTACGAAATGATGGAATCAAACCAAATTATTTTGGAACATAATAGCTCAATACTCACATACTGATTACTCAAAGGTATTTTTCTGTCTGACAAGGCCCTTACATACTACTTGTCTATTTTAAGAAAGTAGCTTAAGTACACAGAAGGTCTTATCTAATGTCAATGAATTCCACAGGAGTCCAACATACTTCTTTGGATGAAGCCATAGCTCATTACAGTCATCTAATATTTCGATATTGATGCAAATCTTAATCAGACAAATTAAGATATTTGTGCTTTAGCTTCAGCTGTAAGGCATGAGACAACTTAGTGACAGTGTTTAGATTTTCAATGAGAAAAGCATATCTACCAGCTTAAATTTTAATTTCTCTAATACTGTCAACAAGCTTCAAAGTCTATCTGCTGAATTGATAAGGTGTATTATAACTCTAAAATTTCATGCAGAGAGTAATGTGGCATTTCTCAAAGTTTTACACAGAAAATAAGCTTCACTATACTCTTTTTCACTGAAACATCAGTTTGTAAGACAGAAACACAGAGGTTACGTATCCCAAATATTAGAAAGATGGTTTTGTTAAAGTGTCCTTTTATTGCTCTCATAGCTGTGCATGGCAAAAACTTAGCAGTGACTTCAGGGGCACCAGGATTTCAAATAGTATTATTAGATAATTCTCAACATGTTTATTTTTCAAACATCACTTCAAATGTACAGCATTCTCCACTCCTTTGTGTTTGAAAACATCTGAAGCAAATTATGAATTTGTTAAGATTCCTGAGTCTGCATTAAGAATAGTAGAACACCCATAAATATCTAGCAATATCAAGGGCACTTCTTTCTCCAAATTTATTTCTTATGTGAATTATCTGGAAAGCAGTCTAAGCACGTTAGTGGAATGATAATGAATAAATAAATAAATGTATGCGGGATACTAAAACTAAGGGGGAGAGAGAAAGAGGATAAAAAGTTTGTAATCATAAACATCAAGCATAATGAAAGTAAGATGAAAGTGTGGTCAATCCTTCTCTACCCTCAGAAATATGTATCTACTCTGTAATAAACCTGCTTGAATGACAGCTATATATTTAAAAGATGCTCAGAAAATGAACAAAATAGTATCTGAGAACTCTAGTCTTACATTCCAAGCAAAAATTTGATTTTCATGTGTGTGGAATCTGCCTCATAAAACACTGAATTTTATGATCCTATTTTCTAAAGGGTTCTGATGCTGTGGCATTCACAGAATCATAGAATCATAAAATAGTTTAGGCTGGAAGGGACTTTTGAAGAGGGATCATCTAGTCAAACCCCTTTGCCAAGGGCAGGGACATAGGTCTCTAGATCAGGCTGCTGTCATTCGAGCCTGACCCGGAAGAGTGCCAGTGTTGGGATACCCAAAACTTCTCTGAGCAATCCTTTCTGGAGTCTCACCAACCACATTGTAAAAAAATGTCTTCCTTATGTCTAAATCTTACCATCTTTCCGTTTAAAATCATTGCCCCTTGTTTTTTCACCACAGACCTTAAAAAAGTATTCTCCTGACTTTCTTAACACCCCTTTATACATTGAAAAGACATTGAATGCTCCATAATCTGAACTACATTCTTACCTAAGTCACAGTCACTGATGTTTGCTTCTGAAGTCTACCGGGGGAAAAAATCCCACAGTCTTTCAGGAGATATCTAGATATGAAAACAGGAAGAAAAAAACCCAAACAAAAGAAAACAGTTCTTTACTTTCCTTATTTTTTTCTATGAAGGGATAAGTATATATTGTAAAAACAGTCTTAAAACCCTCTATGGCCAGGGACTACGTGACCTCACAACCTGTTCCAAAGCTTTATTGCCTTCAAGATGAAAAAAATATCTTTATACCATGTCTGAATATCTCCTTCTCATTTATGCTTCTATTCTTCCGTGTGCTGCTGCTGCAGAGACTGGCCTTCCTGGAGCACAGATTGCCCTGCAGCCCATGAGGGAGACCACAGTGATGTGCTTTCTCTATCCTCAGCACATGGACAACCACAGTGGAGCACAAATTCACCCTGCACCTCATGGAGAGCCACATGCTGCAGCAGGTGGATACATCCTGAAGGAAGCTGCAGCCCTTGGGAAACCCAAGCATAACCACACTCCCAACAGGAATTGCATCCCGTGCAGAGAAGCCCACACAGGAGCAGTTTTCCTGGCACAAAGTGTGCCCCTGCAGGACCCACACTGAAATTGTCTCTTTCTGGTGGACTGTACTCCACAGGAAGGATTTGTGTTGGAGCAGTTAATGAAAAACTGTCTCCCATGGGAGGGATCCTATGCTGTAGAAAAGGAGCAGCCTAAGGGGGAAGGCGCAGGAGAAATGAAGTGTTATAAGCAGACTGCAATCCCTGTTCCCTCATTCCTTCAATGATGAGAGCAGGAGAAGGTAGAAGTGAATGAATGAATGACTTTGAGCTTGAAGAAAAGGTGGGTATATGGAGAAGGTATTTTTATGTTTGTCTTTATTTTCTCACTGTCCTACTCTGTTATTAATTGGCAGTAAATTCAGTAATCTTCCCCTAATCATGTTTTTCACATGACAGTAATTGATCTCTCTGTCTTTATCTCAGCCCACGAGCTTTTACATCTTCTTTTCCTCTCCTCACATTGATGGAGAATGAGAGAGCAGTGGCTGGGTATGGCAGCCAGATAGGGTCAAACCCACCATGTTATCCCAAAAGCAAGCCAAGCTGACCACACATGAATTAACCTTAGTAAACACATGCTTTCTATTCCTGATCAATCTTCTCTTCCTCCTACACCCTGAAATCTGTTTAGGGGGACTCACTCTATGACTTTCCCAGAAATCCTAGGCTCCTTGGCTGACCTAGTAGAGGTACAGATGGCAGAAAAACCTTTAAATTAGAGAAAGAGGAACTTTAGGAAGATTTCCATTTACAGACAAAGCATGTGATATGGACACATTTGTAAGAAAAAAATATTTATCATATTTGTAGTTAAGGCTAACATAATTTGTTTGCCCTAAAAATACTATTAATTCATTTTCAACATGTCTCTAATTTCACAAACATATTTCAAGAAGATATATTAGGTGGAATCACCTGCTGAAATGAAATATCACTCAGTAAGAGAGGTTATAAATCCTAGCAAGTATTATTTTAAGTGTTCTAGGATCTCATCAGACAATGTCATATCACATCACAGAGTAAAACACAAATTTATTTGTTGTCATACCAGCTAAGCAGCAACTATAATGTTCTATGATGTGATGGAACCTGACATATGGCAGGAAAGTTGCAATGGTTATTGATGTACTAGGAACCATGGAAGAGCCTGAGAATGATCACATAAGAATTAGGGCTTTTCTGCCTGTGGAAAGATGACACAGCTGCTGAGGGAGCCAGCTAGGGAAGACACCCTGCTGGATCTGCTTACTGAGGACTGGTGGGTAATATGGTGCTTGGAGGCAGTCTTGGGCATGCTGATCATGAAACATCATGAGTTTTTAGTTCTCAGGGATCTAAAGAAGGAGGTCAGAACAACAGCTACCTTGGATTCCCACAGGGCAGACTTTGGCCTGCTTAGGGGACTGGGTGAGAGAGTCCCTTGGGAGACAGCCCTGAGGGCAGAAGATTACACAACATCTGGACATTCTTCAAGAGGGAAATCTTATAGAGGCAGTAAAAAGCCATCACCATGTGCTGAAAGACAGGTTGGCAGGAAAGAAGACCATCCTGGCTGAACAGAGAGCTTTAGCTGGAGCTCAGGAGAAAAGGGAGAGATTGTGACCTTTAGAAGAAGGGACAGACAAGTCAGGATGATGACAAAGATGTAATAAATTTATGCAGGGACAAAATTAGAAAGGTAAAAGCCCAGCTAGAACTTAATGTGTCTATTGCTATAAAAGACAAAAGAAATTGTTTCTATACATACATTAAAAACAAAAGGTAGTATATATGTCCTATAGATCAGATTTCCACAATTCCATAAGTTTAATAATTTGAAAAATTTGTACTTGCATGAAACAAGGACAGGTGGCATACTCCTTGTCTTGGTAGTCCTGAGTTATGGGAAATAAACTTGATTATGCCAGGAAGGTGGGGTCTTGGGGGTTACTAGAGCACCAGTTCTTTCAACCATCCCTCAAGCATAGTAAATCAGAGATGAAAAAAGAAAATGTATAAATCACATATACTGCATTCCAAATCCTGCACCTGCATACTCAACTCTGTCTTGTAGTCAGTGATACCTAGTAATTTATCAGAATCCTGTGAGCATGATTTTCATGTGGGCTTTTGGACAGTATTACCTTGAGATCTGAGCTTCTTAGCTCCCTTAGAAGTCTAGTTCCCTGGATGACTCTCTTCACATTCTATCACCTACATGAAAGTTCCTTCTGCAGAACCTTTCCCCTTGAAATATTTTGGATTTGTGTTCAGTGACAGCAATTTGATTACTGATCTCTCCTTCATTGTTCTGTTTTTTGTGGCAGCTAAGAGAAGCCAAGAACAAAAATATTTTCTCCTTTCATGTATTTTTGGAACCATTTCAAAAAATTCACATTCCACAGAGATGGGAGCATATTTTGATTCCAGAAAAAGGGACAGAAATAAACTTTGTTGTCAATAAAAGACCTTGTTTTTAAGCTTCTCTCCAAAAAGGAAAGAAACTCATTACTTTTAAGGACATAATAGGGAAAATTTATTTAGTTTTCTTAAAGTTTATACTCTACAGGAAATAGATGACTAAACCCAACCCCAATCAAAGTTTACAAGCACAAAGCACACAAACAAAAGAGAAAAAGAAAAGGTGGATACAAAGGAGAAGAACAACTGTTAACGGTCAAAGCCCAAGACATAACAAATTAGGAGTATTTTCTAAAAGGCACCTGTACATCCTCTAAGAAATTGCTGAAGTGATGCATCTGCAGCAGTTATAAGACACCTTGTCTTTCTTTCTAAGAACAATTAGATTCACCCTTCCCTCTAACTGGGCTCTGAGAACTTCTGTGCTTCTGTAATATTTTGTTTTTCAAAAGAACACTAGCTCCCACTAGCCATAGGGGTACTTTGAAAGGCAAGATGTCTTACACAATCAGGACCCAGCAGGAATATATAGGCAGTGCTCTAAATACATTTCATTAAGTGTGGAAGTGATAAACTTCATGCAAGATTAGAAAATATTCAAACTAAAATGTTAAGAAATAAAAAATTACAAACATCCATTAAAATATATACAGATTTTTTTAAAATATGTTAAGAATAGTTGTCCATTTGAAACTATCACTTTCTTAAGTTTTTTAATGTTTTCCTACAATCTTTTACTATCTATGACGGTTTATGACTATTGGAACACAATTGAGAATTTAAAGTTTTTCCAATGAGTTTGAAAAAGTGTTAAGAAATTCTGGATTACTTTCTTTTTTTATGAATTCTGGTAGAAATTATTTCTCTATACTTTACAGAAAATTCTGTAAGATTTCCAGATCTTCTTTGTAACTGTTGAGTGCTTAAAAATGTTACTAATCTTTTCATATGCTTAAGAAATTAAAATCTTGACCTAAAAAAACCCCTACATATCTATTTCTTAATGATCTTTTTCATTAATTATTTGTACTGTATACTGGTTTTGGATATCTTGCAAATTCTCCCTCATTCTACAAGGATACAAATACAATTGCTACTACTTGCTTTCTTAAAACAGACAAGGTGAACAATATTTTTCAGTCATTTGCTTCCTTTAATTCATATAAACTATTTGCCAATTTGAAGAATTGTAACATAGAATACATTCTATCATATTTATTTTATGAATCTGAGAACAGTGCATGCTCCAATACAAGTTGCAAATGTCTGCATTTTTCAACTAAAATTTCCCCTATTTTCAGGCAGCCTAGTCTATAAAATAGCAATAGCAAGATTTCTTTAAAAAAAAGTTTGTAAAGTTTTACAATTTTCTTTTATGTGAATATATTTTGTGTCTGTAAAGAGCAATACTTTTGGAATTCCTTGGATTTTTTTTTTCTCATTTCTGGTAACTGATTTCCCCCTGTGTCTTGAAAGAAACTCTTAAATATTGAACAGTGTGAATCAAATCCTCTTTTGCAATAAGGATCTCATAGATAGGAACTCAACAGGGTACTCAAAGATAGTAAGTTTTACAAAGACAAGACTTATCAGAGTGACAGAGTGAAAAAGAAGATAAATTATACACAGTTTATCATTGTTCTTTTGCCATGAGTATCAGTAATAATTTATACTTGCTTGTGACTGTAAAATCCTATCTATGACAACTAATTGTTGATATTTTGAAGTTTTAAAAATTCTAACTAGCCATTAATATACAAAGTGGTAGCAAAATTCCTATTTATGTCCACTGTTAACTTCCGAATTATCCATTAAAGATAAACAAATTTCATAAATATAAATACTGATTTTAATTTCTTATTGGTTTTGCACTTTTATAGGAAAACTACTTTTCAAGGAATCTGCATCTTTTATTATGTATAAATCAGACAAGACTTATACCCATCAATGCTTTAAAATAGACATAATTAGTATGACCTACATATATATATACACGCACACACACACACACAGAGACATATTTTTGGTAGGCTGTTTTGTACAGCTGGTGTGAAAGCATGTGATGAAAAACACTGTCACACAGGCAAAAATTCAGATACTCCAGAGAGGATTTGAGTTGTCTTGGCAATCATTTCAGATGGGTGATCTAGCTGTTGCTCCCTAAGAGTTCACATCAGGTTGCATCAGGACAGCTTTGAATTTTACCTCCGATTATCACACAGGGGATGTTCCTCTGAAGTGGCATAAGGCTTATTGCCACTCTTAGAGCAATGCATGCCCATGTCATTGTCACACTCATTCAAGTAATGCTGTGAGAGCCCATACACATCAACACAAAGTGCTACAGTTTTTAACTGCAACCACACTGATAAGTCATTTCGCAAAACTGTTCATAAAAATGTTTGTTGCCTGTGACCACTGTTCACAGAAGATGATGGAGGCTTTAATTCATGGCAATAGAGTAACCATTCTAATGAGAATAGATAGAAATAATGTTCAATATGTTGGGCAAAAAGTGCTAATTGAACGACCAATTATAAAGAAAAATGAAGTCTTGCACTTTCGTTCTGTAAAATTTTAGAACACTTGGATGGAAATAAATCTCTTTTAGATAAGATTTTCTTCACAGCTCGTCACTGAATAATGTAAAATTGGACCATAGCCCTTCTTGGACAGTGTTGGCTTCCTGCTGTAGCATAACACACGTGCTCATACAGCCTTTTCCCTGCTATCATAGGTCGTTAAAGAGATTGGAATAGAAGTTGGAATTGAAGTGAACACTACCTTATTATTAACCTATTACTACATATCCTTTTTTTTTTTACCTGAATAATTAACTTGGAGGCCAAAGTCCATCATTATGGCACAGAGCATACAACAGAATTATAGTGTTAAAAGACACCTTGAAAATGCATTTAATACTTTTCCTACTATAATTAGCTATAATTCCTATCATAGAGTAGTTCTGATAACACACCAATTCCTTTAACTACCAGATACTGATAGCAAGCACTTACCAGAGCACTATATAATTACATGTATGTGTAAGTATATGTGACTTCCAGTGCATAGTTGTTGGAATAGAACTAACTATTATTGAAACATTTATTTCAGACAAGGCTGTTCTAATAAATGTTAACAGCAATATCAGGAAACCACAATCTGAGGGCCATTATAGAAAAAAAGGAATTCATCAGGGGTCCCCAAAAGTACAGGATTAAATGGTAGCAAAGGCCTTGAAAGTACAGAACAATGGATGAATCCAGGGACCCCTGGCAAGGGTACTGAACCCATGAAGAAGGAGGTTGAGGTGTAATACACACTACGAAATATAAAAAAAAATCACTCCAAGCAGAGTAAAGAGTCATCCTTAATCATCAGGATTAAGCTCTTTTGAGAAATAACTTGGGATGCTAGTGACTCACTCAAGCCCTCTATCCTCCTTTGAACCCAGAGGATTGTAGGAAGTGTGTGCATAAACAAGAGGAAAGAGAAAACTTCAAATCAATTTTAGTGGTATAGTTATTGGAAATGAGCTTCAACAATTAAAAAATTTGGACTATAACTTTGTAACAAGACTAATAATAATTCTTTGATTGGATTTTTAAAACTTTAATTTCACTAACAATAAATAAATTGACTTTGCATGCAAGGTGTTTTTATTCATCCTACATAAAGTGCACATAGTGCTTTTTTCTGATAACCTAACCTGGCTGTTAAACCAACATTTGGTGCTGTCTCCTTCTTAGAGTTCCATTCTTGAAGACAAGAAGCAACAGCTCTAGATTGTCCACTGGTTCATTTCTCTAACATTTTCTACGTTTGGTGCGTGTCATTCCCCCTGTGTGTTTCTCCCACCCTAGCCTATTGTCCTTTTCAGTGTTACAGAGAAAAGGTTACACCCTTCCTCTTTGAAGCAACAAAATACTCTTTTCCTCTTAATCTTGAAGATTATTGTGGTATGCTGTAAAAAGTAATTTAATCTGCTTTGCTTCAATGGCAACCCAGTATTTCTTCTCAAGCCAATAGTGGAAAGGAAAACAGTTCATTTTATTGAACCTATTGAACATATTTGAAAAGTAGCAAAGAATCCCATTAGTTTCTAGCTAGAATATTTAAAGTCATTTTTGCCAGTCTTAACTCAAAAATCAAAATTCCTAGAAGTGATCACATGCATTGATCTCCTCTGAACTTTCAAAAATTGGTTCACATCTTAGAAACACACAAGCTGTAATGAGTTTCCCAAAATGTGACACAGTTTCTCAGGAGAATTTTTATCACTGCTGAGGATTATCTTTAGGTTGTACTCTTACACATTCCAGAAAGCCATTTGCATTCTCTGCAGCAGCATAATTTTCCTCATTCACTGGTCCTCTGATACATAGCACCTACCGCAAGCTTTTTCTTCAGTATGTCTTTTCCTTCTTTCTGCAGTTATAGACAATTGTTCTTGTACCTGGCAACTAGAATTGTAACTTAATCTTTAACTCATTTGTTATCCTTTCTGTCTGGGAATTATTTGAAGCTCCTTAAAACATTAAAAATGTAATCAATAGTAATGAATTCAAAAGACGTTCCTGTGTTGCCTTACTGTGTTTTGAACAGTAAATATGTCCCCCAAAGTTAGCTTTCTACTCATTTTCTACTCATTTTTCAGCAGTTTTCTGCAAAAATTTTGCAGAAATTTTAGAAAGAATTTTTATAGACAAAGTAGTTGCACTAATCACCTTGTCTATAAAACTGCAGTCTGGGGTATGTAAATAAGGTACATCTTAGATCTAAACTGAAACAAAGAAAAGCAAATTATCACATTCACTTATCTCAGTTGTAATAACAGCTTACTGTAGGTCATAATATCGAAGGTTTAGAATAAACTTAGTTCACAATCTGACAAAATACAGGAGCTTTCCAGAGAGAACATGAAGAGGTACATTAGCAAATCTAATCAAGTCATCAGTATGCACTGACTTGGTAAGAAGTCTTTTAAAATCATTAACCAGTGATCTATAATTCATATCTTGGTTGACATCTACACCCACATTGCTCTGAGGGAATTCATAAGTATAAATTTCTGCATATGGAAAGATGGCAAATATTTTCTCATATCATCTACTTAAATGTAATGCTGCAAATTGGTAAAGAGTGTTTGAAATATAATGCTAGGGATGTTTTCTTATATCAACATCTGTACCATTCCAAGAAACAAAATCTTTAACTATTTCCTTGAATCACTTATTTGAACCAAATGTTATTACTTCATCCTCTGCTTCTGCTAGAGGTAGCAATGACTGTGATGTGACATAATTTGAGGCTCTAGGCAAAATATTGATAAGACTATTTTAAGTTTTTCTCAAATTTTGGAATTCAAGACATGCAAGAGGTGGAATTGCTAGAACTACTGCACTTCAGAGAAGGACATAAAATTCTTCCAGATTTGGAGAAATGAGAGATGCGCAAAACCAAACTTAGTATGTGAGTAAAAAACTTAATTAAATTGTTTAAACACAGGCATGTCTGTGATGCTACAAAAGAGCTGAGATAACACATGTGGCTGGCAGATACAGCACCACATTTACAGAGGATCTGCACCTGTGCACAGGCTGGCTGAGTTGCCTAAGATTAGTAACAAGTGGGATTTAGTATCTGTGCAGTAGGCAAGATCCAGCATGTAGATCTTTCCTGACTATAATTGGAATTTTAAGACAGTAAACATGTAGAGATCTATATTTGCTCTTTACTTTGTGATCTGAATCCTCCCATATTAGACCTGGGAGTTGAATTTATTAATGAATTGCAATCTTAGAAGGGAGCCATCTGATGGTTTTAGAGCTGTTGTGGATTTCTACCCTGTTCTGCAGCGGGGGAAATGTTTTCTCAGGTCTGCACGTGATCATACAAAATTCTTAACTTAATCTGCTTTTTGTGATTGAAGGAAATTTCTTCTCCAGCATGTTTTGCTACCTATTTTTTATTGGTTCATTTACGACTGCCAGTAAGTGAAAAGTCTTGTTTCGTTCAAGTATTTGGTTTTGATAGCATTTATATAGACTTTGTGAACCATGAGAAGCACAGGGTTAATTTAGAACATCACATATTCCATTCTGGTCTTACAGTCATTGAAATTTGCCATGGTTTCAGTAGCCCCTACCCTAAACTAAAATGAGTACACTTGGTGATTCAGGAAATTTGTGTTCAGTCTTCAGTCACTGTCCAGAGTATCTTGAAGAATTTGGAGGACATCTCACTGTGAATGTTTTACTACACACCCTAACAAAGGCTATGATGCTAAATGGAGGCACATTGTTAGTTTTGTAGTACTCACAAAATCTAGGATCATTGTGAGACAAATTTAGACACAGAGATTGACCCCTGCATGGAATTTAATGTCTACTGCATTCAGTTTATTCAGATACAGCTTGATCAGTGAAAAGACATGACAGTCTTGCCTTGTAAGAAATCATAATAAAATAAAATCAAAATTTTTATTTTTCTTTTTAAAGAGCTCTCTCTGTCTTCTCTTAAACATAATCTTAATTTTCTCTAGACAACTGTCTCAACAGTTGTCTCGAATTGCTTTAATTAAAATATCTGCATCTCTTTACTAAAACTAGAGTTTTCATTTTCAGCTAAATGATTTAGGCTGTCATAGGCAGAGAATAACTAAAATATTGAACCATATTGATTCTGCACCTTACATTAAAATTTTTTGGAAAATAATGTAGTCTTTTAATTAAAGAAATCATAGGGTTATGGAATAGTTAAGGTAGGAAATTCTACCTGGTGCTGGTTTTAGCACAACAAAAAAGATCTGGGAAAGAAGGGGACATTTCAGAGTCTGGGTGTTGATCTTCCCAAGTCACTGTTATGCATGATGAAGCCCTGCTTCCCTGAGGATGATTGAACACCTGCCTACCCATGGAAAGGGATGAACAAGTTCCTTGGGTTATCTCACATGCAACTGTGACTTTTGCTTAACTTATTAAATTGTTCTTGTCTTGATCCATGAGTTTGTCACTTTTATTCTTCAGATTCCCTCCCCATCCCACTGTGAGGGAGTGAGAAAGTGTTTGTGTGGGGCTGAGCTCTGGCTGGGCTTGAACCATGACAAACTCTTATGATCATGTGGTCCAATGCCCTGCTCAAGCAGGATCACCTAAAGCTAGTGGGGCAGGATTATCTTTAAACACTCCTTCAGCATCTCCAATAATTGATATTTTAAAAATCAGTAGATGATCAAGCTGTGACAGTGCTTGATCACCCTCACAGGGAAAAGAAGATTTTCCTGGTGTTCAGAGAGAACCTCTCTTTTTCCCATTTGTATCCATTGCCTCTGGTCTTATGATTGGGTAGCACTGAAAGAATCTGGCTCCAGATTCTGCAGACCCTCCCTTTAGTTGTATGAAAATAAAATAATTTCTCTCTTTGAAGTCTGTATTACATTTATGGGTACTTTTTACTTTTGTTCCAGAGCTGTAGCTCAGCAAAACAGTTAAAAAAGCAAAATCCCTGTCTTGGTAACAGAAATATGCAAAAAAAGATAAGAATTGAAAATCTACAAGGAGAGAACTAAATCACATATTTTAGACAGTATTTGGCTTGAATTTTATGTTTTCAGCACAGGGAAAAAACAGATTTCTCCAAAAATAAGTATCTAATTTTCACTCAAATCAACAGAAAACAAGGCAAGAAACCTGTTGAGCCACTTTTTTTTTCTATCTATAATTGGTACAGCACATATTCAGGAGCTTTGAGACATCCATAGGGACACCTGGTCTATTACAACTAGCTGTCTTCTGAAGGTAAAGAGCTACTGAATCTAGGAGGAGTAAATTCTCTTCCTGCCTTCTTTTTAATAAGTATCTAATAATTTGAGCCCTCACCTAAGTTTTGCCACAGTCTGATGCAGTTAAAAGCAAGACAACATAAAAATGCATGGGGCAGATATGCAGCAGCATGGTACATTTTTTTTCCCTTTGCAATGGAGAAATTCTGGAGCGAAGGATCCAACGGTCACGAGACTGGAAAGATCTTTATTCTGACATATCTGTGACAGACAAAACTAGAGTCCCAGTCTGCTCCCTAAAAATTCCATGTGTTATGCACTAAAAGGCTCAATACCAAAGGGTTAAAAATGGTATGAAAATTGCATTTTTAATCGTAATTATATGACACATTCTTTTCTTCAGCATCTAACAGAGAGGAAATTAAAGCAGCCATACTTATGCTGACCGGGATGAATTTTCCATACATGGCTAGATACATTATCTCTTAGGTCATGGCACTCACTGGCCAATGATAAACTTAGCTAAACCATCAGCTGAAGAGTTTAAATATAATTTTTGTTCTATTAAAAATGTCCAATGCCAACCTATTAACAAAGTAAATATAAATATTTATAAATAATATATTAATATAATATTTATATTTATAAATCCCCTTCTAAAGGTATTTGAAATATTTTTGTTGTTCAACATTCAAATTATATTAAGGGGCCTTTGTGTTCATACCTGATAGTATCTCTATTTCTCAAATGAAAACAGTATTTAAATGTGTTATTTGGATTAGAATCATATCTGAAGAGTCTGAAGAGAGAAAAATCTGCAAAAACAAATCTCTGAAATCCTCTCAGCCTAGTTTTCTTGATGCAAATAAAAATTTACTGGGACATTTTTATAAATTTACACAATGACAAACAGACTCTTTATAAGAAAACAATCTTTACCATCCTATTCTTTTCCTCTTGGAAAAGAATTATAGACTTGTTATAAGACAATTAATAGACACCTTCTTAGACCAAATATAAGACAACAAAGAGCTAGTTCATTTTTCTGAATGACTGGCAAGTTTTAGAAAACAGAGCTGTGAGAGGGCTGCAGTAATAAAATTTAAAAAGCCAATAGTTTTGATGTTGAGTTGTGCACATTATT
Source organism: Urocynchramus pylzowi (assembly GCA_013397555.1). Taxonomy (NCBI): domain Eukaryota; kingdom Metazoa; phylum Chordata; class Aves; order Passeriformes; family Fringillidae; genus Urocynchramus; species Urocynchramus pylzowi. The sequence continues at coordinate 423,649 of VZRH01005782.1, forward strand.
CAGAGGTAGTAGATAACAGAGTGGGGAAGGAGTTTATGAATTAGATTTGTTTCAACAAATCAAACCCAGATTTTTAAATTGCATAAGTTGCTAAACTTATTAAAATTCCAACTCTGAAATCGTAGGCTACAAAAATAATGTTTTAGTCAGTAGTATATAGCTTATTTTACTACATCGTTGTATAATATGGTAAATAATTGTTTTGCTTTAAATTTTTACAGGCTAATTTCATCCTTAGTTCCCTTCTTACAGTTTCCGGACTAAGCTGAAAGCTGGTGAAATGGGATACACATCAAATCAACGACTTGTCCAACAGGTAAGGTTAAAATCCGATAGTTCTGGCAAGAATTCTGCTCATTTGCTTGCTGTATATAAAACTCTTAATGTTTATAACCAATATATTTTTTTTCTTTACCAGACAGTTTCATATTCAATGTCTAATAATATTATTTAAAGGACCTTGCCTTGCTTTTAAGGCTGCTGTGTAACATACTGCCAAAACATTACCAATGTTAAGATGCAACAGACATGACATCTGAAAGTCTTCTCTTCTGAGTTCTTCTTCCATAACCATAATGTCTTTGATTCTTTTCTATAACACAGTGGTTTAACATGATCCATTTCTGAGAGTTTCGTGTTGCCTCATGCTGATCTCATCACTATTTTACAAATGTTTATTAATAATTCCTCTTGTTATTCTTGCTCTATATAGTCTCATTACAAAGCTGTCTACCTTATTATTGTCTAGAGAGTTTTTTCCTCTTTGTCTGGAGACAGATATTTTGTCAGCATTTTTCCAATCTTAGGTACTTTTTTCATCACCTATTTAAGTCAGATAGTTTAACCAAAACAACATTGCATTTAGATATTTGTGCAATAAATGGAATAATTTTCAATACAAGCAATTTTTCAACTTTTGATGGTTCTTGGAATTTTGCTAACATATATAACACATAGATTTTCATGAGTGTGCCCAATAATCCTTTAAAGGTCTTGCTGCAAAACAATCTGGACCTTAATTTGTTTTACCTGTAATTTCAGGTTATTGTTTCTGGAATATTTACATTCTTCTCTTCTTACTGATTTTTCTAAGACCTATGTTGTAGATTTCCCCACGTTACTTTCATTCTGTACATAAGAAGAACATTTCAATCCTGTTTATATTTCATTATCTGAACTTGATAACATAATTACCCCTGAGCTTTTCTCAGTTTAATATCTGTGATGATTAAAGCAAAAAAAGAAATTGAGCATTAGTACTTATTCCTTTTTAAAATGTTCCCTTTTGTGTAAAGCACACTGGTTGTCTTAGTAGAGTTAATTGCCGGCATATCTGAACCTCACAGTACTTATTTTCCAATTTTTTGGGATTTGAGGGGAGGAGTATCATTTCCCTTTCCTGATAGTGAGCATGTTCTTGTTTTATTCAACGGTTTTAAAAATAAGAAAGTAATTTTAATTAAGAAAGAGATTTTTGAACGGTAGTCAATATAATTGTTATTGTTTCACCAGAGATGGGAGTTATTTTTCATCTACAGATATCTCAGTTTGTTGTCTCTTCCTTTCCTTCTGTCTCCATAGCTGTTGTACTTTCACTCCAGAGAGTCTTATTTCCATGGGACTTAGAGATGTTGTCTATTTCATATTACAGTTAGGAAATATGAATCAGGAAATCATGTCTGGACAGTTGCTACAAAAGAATAATTAAAAAAAAAATCAAGAAGTTGAGATTTCCAGGTCAAAATCTCATGAAATTAATAATGAATCAGTGCTTTCTTCAAAAGTTTGGCTATCTAGTCTTACACAGTAAGAGAAGAAATCAGCTAAATTTTATGTAAAAAAAAGTCTTAAAAAAATACATACTAGCAGCCCTGTATTTGAGTATAGTTTTCATACAGATTGATGACTTGGTAAAAAAAAAAATCAATGTCAAATGACACCCAAAGTAAAAGAAAATCTATGTGAGTTTATCCAAGAAAATTACAGTAGATAGAAAACTGATGAAGTGAGATTTAGACATAGGTTGAAAAAAAAAAAGCTTCCAAGATCAAAAAAAATTCCATTTTCCTTTGAAGATTATATATATATATAAAAAAAAACAACTTGTAATGCATAATATTTACATCCTAGCTTTTGATTCACAGCATAGGGTATGTCTATTTACTTTCAAAGTCATTTTGTTTAGAAACCCTGTGTGAGTTTTATTTAATTTAAAAAGTAACTATGTAAAATTTATTACAATAAAACATCCCAAAATAGCTTTCAGTGTGAAAATCTGTATTAAAAAGAAATCAAAGAAACTCTGTTTACCACATGATCCCTCCAAAGGAAGTAAAATTAATATAAGCATAAAAACAAAAAAGGTACTTTTGCATCTTAGCCTTTGCAAAAGAATCTTCTACCAGCACAAATGAACCTTACTGCCTGTACATGCTAAAATATGTAGTGGGACAGTTCTTAAACAACAGGATCAACTGTACAACTGTACATGACCTTTGCCAAATGTTAATCCTTAAAAGCAGCACACCAACTTACATCTGCATGGACAACAAACACTGAGAAAATATTACTCTGGATGACATTGGATTTCAGCATTTACAAATTTAACATGGAGTGGGTTGATTTCTCATGTGAATAGTCCCTTTTTTCCTCTGTGTTAAATGTTGGCTGTCAAATCTTAAAATCTTTCTTAAGAAGAATTTCCTTCTTTCACAACAGGAAAATTTTATATATATATATACATATACATATATATACCTGATACACAACAATATTAATTAATAATTAATAACACAATTAATATAGATAGTATTAATTAGAAAACACCAGTTTATTAAATTCTGTTTTCAACTTCTCAGACAGGCACAATATGAACCACAGATAGGACAAAAAGATGAAAAGTAAGAATATGAAAATGAAGAGTATAAATCTGTTGTTTCTGCAAATTTCCTTTTTTTTTAGTGCATAGCAAAAGAGATAACAGTAGCATAAGAATTACCCAACAGATTGTGGATCAATTCAGTAAAACAATCCAAAGACAATATTGCTTTATTTTATTGTTACTGAAAATATAAAAACATTATGAAGCTAAAAATAAATGAGAATTTGTTCTTAGCACAGATTTCTGTGTTAATGTTAAAAACTTTTCCTTGTTTATAAGCTTCTCTAGTACCTGTAGGGTGGAACTAATAGTCAGAGAAGCCAAGGACTAGGTTGCCAGTGGAGTTTAACTCAACTGGAGTTAACTAGAACATGAATAAAAGCTACTAATCTGTAAAGTAAAAAATATAATTCTGTTCCAGATCAGCTGAAGTACATGGTTTGAAGAACATCCAGGATGAATTTAATGGTAAATGAAAAACATTAATAATGATTAATAATCACTCATAATTTAATAATAATTAATAATCACTCATAAATTCATACTGAATCTTAAAATCTAGAAGTACAAAGAAGTCACTGCTACCAATATCTTTCCATGCCATGATTTGAAGAAAAGTCAAAAAAAAAATAAACAAGAGTAATAAGTGTAAGAAGAATCATTGCAGCTGAGACTATTAAAAAAAAAAAAAACCAAACAAATAGCTCGAGACATTCTTTAATAGGTGAGAAATTATCTATATTTTAGTCTACTACTTCCATAGTTTAAAATTGGAAATTACCTCACATCTAAAACAGCATATCCCACTATACTGTTTTGTTCTCCACAAGTAGGTATTAGTATAATTGAAATCCACTTTATGTTCTAACAACATAATATTGCAGTTTTGGGGTCCTTGCTAAAGATTATGCTCTCAGCTTGTTTAAATGTCTAAGAATCTGATTTCTTCAAGGTGTCATAAACAGTGGGATTTATTTCTGTTTTTTGTTGTTGCTTTGAGAAGCATATATCCATCTTTCATTATTAAATATTTATTAATATGATGCTGGTATTGATCACAAAATTCACAGTGTTGTCTGGAACAACAATTTTATGTGAGACAATGTATTAAGTGTTAGAAAAAGCAGCAAGCAAGCCATCCATATACTCCTTCAAAAAGAAAAAGAATAGTCCAAGAAATAAAATCCCTGATAGGTTTTTGGGGGTTTTTTTCTTTTATTTTTTTTCCTTCAAGAAACAAATGAAGAGGAAACCCAAATTATATATGGCATAGGAAAATGTTCATGAAGAACTGTGTCCCTCGGGAGGGAACCCATAGTGGAGTAGGAAAATAGCATGAGGAAGAAAGAGTAGCAGAGGTAAAGTTTTACTAACTGATCTCAACTCCCAGAACCTATTGCCCTAAGCCATTATTCAAGGAGGGAGGGAGGAGACAGAAAAATTAAGTGAAGGAGTGAAAAGTGAAGAGTAACTTTGGGGTGAAAATGAGAAGTAGGGGAAAGGTACTTATAGTTTTGTCTTTGTTTCTTACTATCCTGCTCTGTTTTTATTGAAGTACATTAAATTAATCTTCCCCAAGTTGAGTTTGTTTTCTCAAGCCACTAATTGAAGAGTGTCTGGACTCATGGAATTTTCCTGCTTATTTTTCCCTTCCATCATGCTGAGGTGAGAGTGAGTGTCTGGATGGGTCTGTTAGCCAGTCAAGGTTAACCCACCCCTCCTGCCTTGGTCTCTCCAGCAGTGAGCTCTCCACGTGCTGATCTCTCTAGTACTCAACCCAGGCTTATGGCCTCCCCAGGATTTGGCTCCCAGAACTCTTTTTCAGCTCACTGGTGAGTCTGATTTTCTTGTAGTGATTGCCTACACTGATCTACACAACCACTACCTATGTATATTTTACTGAGTATATGGGTAAACAGTAAAACTTCTCAATTTCAGAGGACTTATGCAAGAACTGAAATCATCTAAAGGGAGTCCATGCAGCAATCTCAATTACATGAGACATTTCTCAGCTGATACAAAAAAAAAAAAAAAATCTATATTTGTACTTTTTATTTCTGTCAGCTAGTTTATTATGAGTCATTTTAAGCAGAATTTAAATCCTCTTCTCTCTGTAAAAAACAAACTTGCTGATAAATTTGGAAAGGTGAAAAAAATGTAAGCAGCATAACATTGGACAAGAAATAACTTGTTATAAAATGCAGACATATGTTGTTAAAATGGGAACTCTCTAGTAAAACCCACCAAAACTTTTCTTTTCTCTAAAAATTTCCACTGTTTTAGGACTTCCCTTAAAATAACTTAAACATTTCTAACATGGATTTATGACAAGTCAGATAATAGCAATTGCAAGATAAAACCTTTTATCCAGAAATCTTAATGTATTAAACAATGTTACAAAGCCAATTTACCGGCTCTTAAGACTTTACTAGCTTTACCTCTTAAAAAAGTGTGCAATGGACTTTAATTATTCTCCATAACTTATATGCCAAATGTAGTCACTATAAAAGAAAATATTTAAGTTCTTTATAGACATATTCAAGTATTCTGAACTATTCCACAGGAATTCTTGAAGATAACCCTTAAAAAACCTCCACAAAATCTTGATGTTATCTACAATGCAGTAACAAGAAAATACTTGAATCAGAATTGAAAACTGATATATATGACATATGGTACAAACACCTTACAAGTCAATATTATCCACCATTCATGCAGTTATCTAAATATCAGCTTCTTTGAGAATCTCATGTTGGTTTGTGCACATAAAACTTTAATCTCGATTCACTGGCTTGCTTTCAAGTGCAATACATTTGAAAATTTACTCAGTGAACTAACTGAATTTGCTTTATAGTCTTATGATTATATGCAGTCCTGAAGAAAATCCAAAGTATTAATCTCAAAGTTCAATCTACAAAGAAAGAAACCAGAAGAAACAGCTTCCTTTTTTT
>VZRH01005782.1:429558-474459 GCA_013397555.1 Urocynchramus pylzowi
TTTTTTTTTTTTTTTTTTTTTTTTTTTTTTTTTTAATTAATGTAATTAAATGTAATGGAAAAAGACTGTTAAATTTAACATAAATTCTAAATACCTAAAAAAAGGTGGACATTGCTTAACCGTAACTTCAAATCTCACTTAAGCCTAGGCCTATGAGTTTTCTCCAGATTTTCTCCAAAGACTGGTGATTTATTCTGCAAGCAAGGACATGGAAATTTATGAAAAAAATGAGTGTTCCCTTATTTCAGTCTAAAAAATGTGGAATATTTTTCATTCTCTTTCAGAACACTTCTTTTGGGACTAAGCATTATTATTATCAGTTAGATTCAGGTTAACAGTGAAATAGATAATATCAGAAGCATTGAAACTCCAGAAAAAATCTGGAGACAAAGAAAACTTGGCAGAGAAAATTTTAAGTAAAACATTTAGGCAATTTGTACATGCCTTTAGACACCTGTGGTCCACCAGTATAAAACTATGTTTTCATCTTGGGTGGTACTGACATATCTGGAACTACCAAACAAAGGAGCATTTTCACTGCACAGAGGCTTTCAAAACAGTACATTTCAAACCTGTACAGTAAGATTATAAAAGGCCCTTCCCAAAGCTTGTGCTCTCAGATGTCTAAGATGTCTTCATAATGCCCTTTTCCCTGCATAACTTACAATTATTTTGTTTAAAATTTTACAATACAATTATAGGAAGGAAAGTCAAGATAAAAACTTACCCTTTTAACATTAGATTTAGTCTTCATAATATTGTTCACACTGCTGGTGTGTTTTTCTCTCTTCATATACCTTTTAAAAGCCATGACTGTAATTCTGTGTTGCATGGCATTTTGAGTAGCCTTTTATACCTGTGCAAATGAATGCAAACTGGATGTAATTTTATTAGGTTCTGATTAATGCATTGCTTGCTCAGCAGTAAATCCCTAGAGAGAGGACAGGACTGTGAATTGTCATGACAATTGTCTTTGTGAGAAGGGTAGAAGTGGTGAGTGAGTTTGCAATGGGATTATCATAATGTCCTGTGTTTTATACATTTTTCTCAGTCTCAGTTTCAAATGGTTTTAGCTATCTCATTTCCATTAAAGTCAGCTGGAGTCATATGGCTTTAATCCCACATGCCACTAGGCAAGGCAGGTGAAATGATTATGGATACTATAATTGCATAAGAATTTACAGAATCACAGAATATTCTGAGTTGGAATAGACCCACAAGGATCATCAAGTCCAGCTCTTAAGTGAATGGCCCTTATATTGCTTCCAGTAGATTTCTCATTGGTGCTATATGTGTACTTCTTTGTGTTTAAAATCTGATTTCTCCCTGGTATGAAGCAAATTAAAAATAACAAATTTGGGAAGTACTTTTATAGTGAGTGTGGACAGTTTTTTGATTCTGGAAGGCTAAAAGCTACAGAATTCTAATAAAGCTACAGTAAACAGGTACACTAGAATGTCTGGTGTAATAATTGAGTGGTAATAGCAGGATTCTGCTGTTTTATGAGGTTATGATCCTGTTCCCAAACTATGAGGCTAAAGAATGAACACTTTATTCCAATATCAGAACTACATTATTGCCTCATGAAACAGTGCAATAGCCCACTACTAGTAAGATATTATTAGTATTAGTGTTACTGTAGTTTCTGTACTTTTAAACTGTTTAGGCAGCTTAGTGAAAATCTGATCAGAGCTACATGTAACTTATGGTTGCATAGGGTGAGATGGTAATGAGTTTGGTACTGAGTAAGTACCTAAAACAACACAAAACTGCATGAAACAGTTCTGTCAAGTACTACTTTGAAAATATATTCACATAACTTTGAAAGGAAAGTGAAAAACAAGAGTAATAATGCTCTTTTTCTGTTTGCATAACTGTGGTTTATGTGGTGTTATGTTTGCATAACAATAGTCCCATAGCTGTGGGACTATTGATTTACACTATGCCTTTAGTCACTCAGAGAAGTTAAATACATAAAGCAGAAAATGCTGCCTTAGGGTTGATCTGCAAGCATCTATATTTTGCACTTCTCATGTGAATAGTCATAATGAAGTCAGTGCAGCTACTCAGATATGTAAATTTACCCATACATATTAGAAGATTCAGGGTCAGGACTGTAATTCCCTATTGATCTTACTTTGAGAATTTTGATATTAGAAAATATGAATAAACCCTTCTCATTACCAAAGGAAAGCAGATTGAACCTATGTGGAAGGCAATTGCTGGCTGTAGATTATCCATGGGAGAGTCACACCATGCTAATGGTCAGTGCACAAAGCAAGTTACATGCAGAGAATTATGCCATATGCCTTGCTTGTCACCTTTAGGCAGGCTACACTTCATTCTGAGTCCAAGACTTTACTATTTCATTGTCTTTAAAATAACAAAACCCTTGGCCCTTCTCTCTGTGCTGGAAAGCTACTTTGCTATACCAAAAGTGTGCTTGTACCTTCACCAATGCTGTTTTGATCAGATTTCTTCTGCTGTCCAGCAGTTAAACATCTCAGAAATTACTAGTTTCTTCTCTAGCTGCTTTTCAAAAAAGTGGTGAATACCTAACAGGTTGAAGAGGAATGATAAAAATCTATTTCCAGCTATAGTGAATGTAAGGTTTTTAAACTTAAATATCTATTTTGTGCATTATGACATCTGTCCAGTTCATAAAAGATTTCACTACAAAAAGAATTCAGTATAAACAATTATGAAAGGATGAGATACATTTGAGCATATTTTCAATATTCAGGACAAGAAGAGAAAAATTATACAATGATCCAACCAACTAGCATATTCTTCTTGCATTATCTGGTACAACAATGTCTCAGAACAAATCTGAGAGTCTCTTATTCTTTTTTTCTTTTGTATGACATGCACTGCTCTCCCTAAATTCTGTTTAGCATTCAGTCTTTTTTGCATGACCAGCTTACTCAAACTGTACATAGGATATAAATTGCTTAAAGTGGAGTTAAGCTACTGCTGTGGAACTTAGTGTTTCTTCAGCAAAAACAAAATGCTGCAGTTTCTCATGTGTATTACTGCTGACACAACAGACACTGTCTCTTTTCACCTTCAGCTAGATACTGCAAGATGACAGTGTCATATTTCAGTATTTGTGAAGGCAATAGAATGCTTTGCCTTTTACATCAGTGTCTAACTATTAAATAATTAATCCTACATGATCCCTGTGAGGTTGATAAGTATTATCCTTCTCTTATAGATGAGACAGTAAACACCAAAAACTAAATTCTATTGACGTCAGCAGAGGGTTATTAAGGATTTTGTAGATCACAAAGTTAAAGAGTCTCTGGCTCCTAATTCTGTGGCCAGTCTGATGGCCTAAATTAACTAATAATAAACACATTTTAGTGCTTCTCTTACAGAACCACAATTGATCCCCAAACATACCAGATTCAAAAGGGTATAATTTATCTGCTGCATTTGATCTCCTCCAGGAGGCTATAAAGACATGAATTGCATAAGTTTTCCTCTCTTACAGTTATATTTTCCAGTTCTTTCCTTTTTCCATTGAAGGAAAAAGCAATACAGTCTAAAGCCCATTTATTATTTAGGAGAAGTGAGAAGTTACTTTAATCTCTGTCTGATTAATCCTTTTTAGGATTTATCATTCAATTACTTTTGTGCTATGCAGCATTTGCCTATGGTAAGATGTAATACATGCAGTTTGGCATATAGTAAATGTAGGAAAACAATAGAATTCTTAGTATTTTAGCATGTTATTCAAAAAGCAGCACTGCAAGCTGAATGCCAGCTGCTAAATATCAAACTGGTGAGACAATGGTATCTGGGAACAGGGTGATGTAGGTCTGTAGAAATCTTATTCAACATGCAACAATTTTAATATGTTGTCATATCAATAGTATACTGATCAAATAAAAAGTGAAATATCCTACTCTTTATCATGCACTTCCAGAATATTTTTATTACCTTTCTATCTCTAACCAACACTTCTTTCTAGCAAATCTGACCTTGCTAGTAAATTTAAAAAAAATATGATGTACTAAGGCCAGCTGTCACAGACGGCTTTCATGGAAATTCTTATCCTCCTAAACATACAGAAATTGTTTATCAGGAGTTATCTGTGGCCTAGAATTTTTGGGGAGATTTCTAATTAGCAAAAGAAAATTCTGAATAACTTTAGAGTAATCAGTTGAAATCCAGCATCCAGCATGGCTTCCGGCTTTAACCTACAAGCATAAAAATAGCCAAAGGAACCAGTGACAGATGTCACTATTCTGTCAGATAAGATTCTGTCCACATTTTGCCTGCCTACCCAGTCTTGTCTGCATGAGTAAATGCAAGATAGGATTGGAAGATCTCTGGCTGAAAGGTGTTACAGCAAGTAATGAGTGGATCTGCATCTCTAAATGTGTTTTGTACATCCAGGTAGCAAAACTGTCTTATTAACATGAAAACAAAAAACAACTAACCAACCAAAATACTCAGGGGATAAGTCAGGTTTTGGGTGCCATTTTCTTACAGTTATTGATCATTATTGCTGATATCTTAAGTTTACAGTGTAAGAATGGGTGTTTCATCCCATTTCATGCTAGATGTCTGCAGCTAAATATTCATACCAATCATCTAGATTCCCTGTAAAAAACTGAAGGAGGGAGGGGGAAAAATTTTTAGACCATGAGTCATTTTGTCCTCAAGTGACTGCTAAAATCAAGTAAAATCAGACTGCCTTGAAGAGTCTATATGTCTGTAATGTCCATGGAGAAGATCTTTATACAGGAAAAATAGATAGTTGCAGATATGTAAACATAAGCGAATGCAATTTCCCTCGAGGAGTCTGGACAGCCAGATGTGATTGGCAGAGTACTTTGAACAGTAGAGGGTATTGCTCTGACAGGGAAAGGAGCTAAGTGCTTCCCTGACACTGTTTTTTTGGAAAGGTATTTGGCTCAGGCTTTCAAGACTTGTAGCTGGACCCATGTTAAAAAAAGCATTGCAGCAAGATATTTGGGGATTTAAGGAAATGCATTTCTCCATCTTATAAATATACTAAATGTTGGCATGTCTTTCAGCAGAGTGCTTTCATCAAGCTTTTCTGTTTTACACAGTTGTAACAGCTGATCTAACAAATGCTATTACCTTTCCTTGGTTTGTCTTATTTACATGAACACTTGTACTATGAAATCTGCTTTAGCTCAATTTACTCACAACCATCTTTTATATGTCTTCAGAATTATTTCTGAGAATTCTGTAACCTAGTGACTTTGATTCATTATCCATAGAGGTGTGTATATTCTGCCAATAATAAGGGAAAAGTCAGTCCAGTGAAACACAAGAAATGTTCTAGTACACAGTGGACCATGTTGAGATTCACAAACAATAAATTTAGTTTCTGACTTAAGGCAAACCAGCTCATACACCCTATAGGGAAAGGCAGAGGAAAAATAAATTCAGTACTTTAAGGTATTCAGTCCAAAAATCTTTAAAAGTGAATTCATGATTATGAATTGAAAGAGAATTTTTCAAATAATATAACTCACCCAGACATGTATTGGAAGCATGGTAATAAATTACCCTTGAAAGTCTCTTCCAACCAAAACTACTATATGATTATATGATGCTGTGATAGGTGCAGTTCACATCACCAGTTACAGCATTATGCACTGCAAGCACAATGTTGGAAAATGGAATTTACTGGACCACACCCCAAATCCTTCTCTGCTGTGAAACCTAATCCGCTCTGGAGAATATTACTATTATTTATAATTATAATAATTTTTAAAAGAAGTCACATCAGTTGATCTACTGGGATCAGGAACAAGGACTCCAGGGTGGATTGTGACCAGACAGAAGATAAAGTCTCTTCCATTAACTGGTTCACGTTTGCTATAACTGTCTACTGGAAACTGAATATTTATTACTGCTCAGACTCATGGTTTGGTTACTTATACTTGAGACATTACAGCATGTGAACACAATCTTAGTGACAGCATTTGTGAACACAGCTCATGGCAAATATAGGACAAAATGAAGTACTTCAGCTGTAGTAAAATGCTTTAACCAGCTTGGTTTTCTATGGGCTTTCTGCACTAAGGAAGAGACACAGTTAAGTAACTGTGTTATTCAACTGAATAACACAGTTATTACACAGAGTAACCGTGTTATTCAACTGAAGCTCTATGGATGCAGAATAAATTTTTTAACTGCTAAAAGTCAATTGCACATCTAAGACCTCAGAAACTGAGTTATAAGTGGGATAGTCTTTATTGTGTGGTAAACTGTGAGAAAGAATCTTAAGTATAAGCTTCCAAAATAGAATATACAGCAAAATTTGATTAAAAACACTGCCCTTTTGTCCTGGTTTAGGGCAAATTTGGGAGGAAACCTCTGAAAAGGACCCTCTAGAAAGCAAATTCAAGTGGCCTCTCCCCCAACTGGTTTGGGAAATAAAAATCTCCTTCAAGAGAAGTGGAAAAAACTCTTTATTTAACAAGCAAAGTACTCAGAAACATGAAAAAATGAATAATACTAAAGAGTGGAACCTCTCGCTGTTCTGAAGAGATAGCAAATCCAGAAAGTCCTTTCTGTGAGGTGTAACTTGGCTGGCTCAGTCTCTTATCAGTCCCTCCTGTGCTGGAAATGCCACGTCCTGGCCCCGATGGGCCACAGGTGTTGTTCTGGGTTTTCAGTCCAGAGCAGACTGATCAGTTCCAAGAAAAGAAAAGCCACACTCTGGGGAACTTCTCTGCCTCAGCTAGCTACAAACTGACTAAAAGCAAAGGAGAGCTCTCCCCTGCTGTCTGTGCTACAGACAACACGCACCAGGAGAAAGGGAATTCCGGGGCAGTGAAAAATGAAGCTTCTGCACACACAAACTGCGCGTCACCGCTTCCCTCTCTGTTCGCTCTCGGATCTAGTTTTAGAGGTGCAAAACTTGTTTCTGTTTCAGCAGAAATAATTTTAATTTCAGCTTTTCCTCCCCTGCTCCTCAATTTAGGGAATTCTTCATGAGAGCTACTAAAGTTTACTTAATTTACAGTTTACAAGGGGTGTTTTGGAGCAGCTGAAGGAGCTGGGGTCATTTAGTTTGGAGAAAAGAGGGCTCAAAATTGACCTTATCATTCTCTACAACTGCCTGAAAAGAGGGTGTAATGAGGTGAGAGTCGATCTGTTCTCTCAGGTAGCAACTGACAGAACAAGAACAAATGGCCTCAAGTTGGGCCAGGGGAGGTTTAGACTGGATATTAGGAAAACTTTCTTCACTGGAAGGGTGGTCAGGTATTGAAACAATCTGCCCAAGGAAGTTGTGGAATCCCTGGAAGTGTTAAAAAAATGAGTGGATGGGGAATGTGGAGACATAGTCTAGTGGTGAACCTGGCAGTGCTGAGTCAACAGACAGACTTGATGATCTTCAAGGGCTTTTATAATCCTAATGATTCTATGATGATGATGAAGATAATAACAGCAACAAAAATAATGATAGGAATAGTAACAGCAACAATAAAACTCATTCAGAGCCTTTTTGAATGTGGAAACCAATTTACTAAACTCACTGCTTCAGGGTAAGGGCCTTAGTAGGAGTAAGAAGATAGGGAGAGATATATTTGAAGAACATAGTATTTTATTACTTAAAAGGTTCGATGCTCTAGAAAAAAATCTTGACTTTGACTTCTCTATAGAAGTAGAGATTAGAGCATTTTGCATTTTAAAATTATTTCTAATTTTTAAAAAAATATATGTAATTTGCTTATTTACATATATTTATTTATTTATGACATATCTGTATTTAATGAAGGTTTCAATCTGTGGAATACATTCCTTTCAACTCAGAAGAATGAGAAATTCTCATGTAAATGGGAATAAAATTATAAATAAAACATATTCTTACAATACTGTAATTTTAATTTGTCATTGTAGTTCTATTAATGTGAAAATCCCTGGGTTTAGTTCTAACTGTAATTAGATCTAAACTGACATTGATGTTTTGCACAATGATCAGTTATGTCTATAAAGGTGCACCTTAATGAAGCATAATCTTTTATTCCTTAATAATTACAATTAGTGTTCAAAGTTCCTCTATGATTAGCGTTTGATTATCACAAACGCTATTGTTATTTGTGAATAACAATATAATGACTTAATTTGCAATAGAAAACAATAGATAAAAACAATTATTTTTTCAAAACATGCAAAACATATAGAATAAGAAATAATTAAAAGAAAAATAACGCTTACCTTTATATATCCTTTTAATAACAGCCAGTAAAACTTGACTGTGCTTCCATTTGCATCAAAATTCCATTCTGGAAAAACATCTAGCTGTATTAGGACCTAAACATTGTCACAAATTTTATGTGAAACTATTCTGTTTGTGTCAATATTATGGATAATATTAATTCAAATCCATCAACAAAAATCGTCAACACTTTTCAGTTACATACAGACATTTTGCTTACAGGATTGGTAGGGGAAACTCTTACTACTGTACCTGCTAAAGTTGCCTAGCTGTAAACTCTGAAGGAATTTACCAGGCTTGCAGACATCAACAAAGCTACATAGACCATTATCAAAAGCCAGGTATTTCACATCTTATGGATCTCTGGTATTCAGACCAAACAATCCTTTGTTTCTTATTTTATAATATAAAAAATAGATTCTTTCAGCTACTTGAAGGCTGTTTTTGTGATTGTCTTAAGAACTAAACTCTTGCTTTTCAAAGAATATACATACAAGCAGCCATTTTCTGGGCCAGGTTTCACAGAATGGTTTGGATTGGTAGAGATATCCATTTAGATCTTCTAGTCCAGCACCCTGCCATGGGCAAGGACATATTTCACCCCATCCAGTTTGACTTTGAACACTACCAATGATGGGACAGTCACAATTTCCCTGAGGAATCCATTCAGGTGTCTCACCAACCTCATTATAAAAAACTTCCTCCTTATGTCCAGCCAAACTTTACAGTTTAAAATATTGCTCCTTGTTCTTTTACTACAGCCATGGCAAAAAGCCTTTCTTTTTCCTTCTTATAAGCACACTTCAAGTTTTGAGAGACCACAAAAAAGTCTTACCAGGGCCTTCTCCTCTCCATATTGAACAGCCAACACTCTCACAGCCTATGCTCAGAGGTGAGGTGTTCCAGCTCTGTGATAATTTCTGTGACTCTCTGCTGGACCTGCTCTAATACATCCATGTCTTTCTTGTGCTGGCTGCCTCAGAGCTGGATGCAGAACTACAGATCAGGTCTTACAAGAGAAGTTCAGAGCTGCAGAATCACCTCCCACAACCTCTGGGCCATGCTTTTTTTGATGTATGGAGACGATCGGCTTTCTGGACTAGGAGCACAAAGTACTGGGTCATGTCCAATCTTTTATTCTTCAGTACACCCAAGTTCTTTTCTGCAGGTGTCTTCTTGATTAATTGATCCTCCAGTCTGTACTGATATTGGGGAATTTTCCAACTCAAGTGGAGGACATTGCACTTGATCCTGTTGAATTTCATGAGTTTCACATGGCCCTGCAGAAGCAGCAACCTGCTGCAGCCATCCTGGTTTTAGAGTCCTTTGTAGAAGAGCAACTTGTCACACTTAACTTTGATGAAGGCCCTCTGTTCCCTTGAGAAAGATGCATACCAGAGGAATGACTGCAGCCATAAACACCACGTGTGAATGTTTCTCTTTTACCTCCTGGAATGCTGGGAGGTGGCTTGTTTGAGTGAATGGCTGATAAAGGGCAGAAAATTCTGCCCTGCCAGGTGTTTGCTGTGTGGCTGTTTTGTCTTTTCTTCTGTGCATTCCCAAGACTTTCTTTAAAGTTTCCCATAGTAGAAACATGTAAATACTAGAGTGCGTGTAATGAAGATGGATCCTGCTAGAAGAAGCAGTGGTCTCTGGTTTTTTCCAAGCTGCTGCAGGCCCCATAGTCAAGGTCCCTCAGGATGATATCCATTCCCTGTATAGATGCAACTGTGCCATACAGCTTGGTGTGACCTGCAGATTTACTGAGAAGGCACAATGTTATAATGAAAATATTGAAAAATGTTGTTCCCAATGCAGACGCTTGAGGTGTGGTAGGTTGACCCTGGTTGAATGCAAGGTGCTCACCAAAGCTGTTCTATCACACCCCCTCAGCAGGACAGGGGAGAGACACTATAATGAAAGGCTTGTGGGGTGAGATAAGATCAGCAAGAGATCACTCACCAGTTACCATCAGCATTGCCACTGGTTTCTGAAGAGAAATGTATCAATGCAGCACTTCACGTGGCCTGAAGACTTCTGAAAATAAAATGGCATGTCTGGAAACAGATAGCAGGTGCCTGCCATCCTTTAGAACTGCTTTTGATTTACATGCATAAATATTTTATAATGCAATACAGTTCTGAAACTCGCCAAATATTTTGATGTTGTTTTTCCCTTAAAGAAATTGAAGGGGGGCTGCCCATGGGGCTGATAAGGGGCCTACCAGATTCCTGCATAAGGTCTGGGAGTAAAATGTGAAGAGAAAGATTTTAACCTATAACTTTTAAAAAGAAGTTGATCATGGCATAGGAAGGTTTTCTTAAAGGAGATAGCAAAAAGAAATTCTTTCATAAAGTGAAAGGTCAAAAGGGAAAGGGTTATTTTCTGTAATCAGATATTTTTTCTCTTCACAGAGAAATGAATACAATTTTCTAGTAGAGTCACAACCAGGTTGCAAAACTTCCAGCTACTAAGGGATCAGAGCTAGGCCAGTAAATACTTGTAACCTTTAGTTTGGTAGGTAGGCTGTTTCACCTCTTTATTGTTTGATTTCTTCTATAAGTATGTGCAAAAAGACAAAATATTAATATTTAATGTGTTCTGTATATCATCCTTACTTCCTTCATTGAGGCAAAATACTCACAGAATCACATACCTTGATACAATCAGTATGATTCTTCCCATTTACCTTTACTCTTCTGTTTCATGACTAAAGTATTTTTTCTTCAAGTCTTTGAATTAAACCATCATTAAGATTGAGTATGAAAAAAACCCAAAATAATCAGTGAAGAGAGCATTCTTTCAAAATCTTTGTTCTTAAAATATATAAAAATGGCAAAAATCTTGAATCAATTTAGTATTTTAGAGAATAAAAAGAGGCAGATGCTCACAAGAAAACAAAAATACAAAAACCAAGTTGAACATGAGGAACTTTGCAGTTACAGTCTATTGCTGGACATAAAGACACTGTTCTTCCTCTGTTTCTAGTAATTATAGCTATTGTGACATGCTGAAAAATAACACACAACTGAGTTTTTGTAATGTGCATACACACAAACACTTCTTTTCAGATATGGATCTTGTACTCTGTATCTCACAAGAAGACTTGGAATAATATATGCCTCAAAAAACTACCTTGATCTTTGTAAAGTGAGCTCAAATCCTTTGATGGCAAATCATAGGTGTAAATATGTACCTGGAAAGATATTAACTCATTACGTACTGTATTATCAAGTTAATGCATGTTGAGGATAATTAAAAATATTATAAAGGTATTTTTCATAGACTATGTAGAACTGATGCAGATCATCAGTTCTGATAATTTCAATTCATTTCTCTGCACTAGAATAAATGCCATGAAAGTATGCCATGAAATTATGTCCCTGTGTCAGAATTTATCTATCTAACCTCAGACAAAAATGTGTCTGGATTACAAATTTTTCTAAGATTCGAGTTCAAGCATATTCTTACAAAATTATTTACACTCCATGATATTTTTTTTCTTATTTTTAACAGCTGTTGATCTACTTGGACTATGTCAAAGTTCTGAAAAACTGAAAGAGTCAGCTTGTAATGAGGTGTTGAGTCTAATTCATGTTGTCTGTCTTTTGCTCCTCTGTGAAATGTTTTCCTTTTGCCATTTTTTGACTTTTAGTTTATACATTTCAAGGATCTTATGCATAATATTAGCCATTGGGTAAGAACACAGGACTAGAGCAGCTTAATATCAAATTTCTAGTGTTTCTCTAATGGTCTAATGATTTTGTTGTCTGTTCATTTGTACGCTAATGTAAACTAATCAAACCCTAAAATAATAGCTCTTAGTAATCTCAAGACATTGATTAAGACAATAAGCTGTGTTATCCACTCCATCCCTCTAATTCTTCATGAGAGAGATGTTAGGTGACCATCCTTTGGAACTTGCTGTGCAATTTTCTCCTTGGATAAAAGGATGAAACCTGTCATTTAGTGTCCTT
The DNA here is from genome assembly GCA_013397555.1 of Urocynchramus pylzowi. Classification (NCBI taxonomy): domain Eukaryota; kingdom Metazoa; phylum Chordata; class Aves; order Passeriformes; family Fringillidae; genus Urocynchramus; species Urocynchramus pylzowi. The sequence continues at coordinate 441,745 of VZRH01005782.1, forward strand.
TCCAGTGAGAAGGGTCTTTTTACTCTCCTGGGAACAAACATGTTTTATTTGTTGAATGTCAGAAAAAATCATCTGTTTCATGAAAATCTTAATTGTTTAAAATATCAGCATAAAAAACTGATGAACTTTGAGTTCCAATGTTTTTTCCTGCATTTTCTTTAATAATAGCACATCCCTTTGTTTTCAATTTTGATACTGACCTGCAATTCAAAGTCTATCATCCCAAATCCATATTTGAAAGACTGATAAAAATATATATACTTGTGCTACAGGAAAAAATCAGATTCATTTGAACGATCAGAATAGCACAACCTTGTTTTTCAGCAAGTTTCAGAAATCTATCTTAAATTTGTGAGTGCCATATCAACCTTCACTCAGTTACTTGAATAGCAGCACATCAATAATATGTCAGCTCAGAAAATCCAAAATGGCATCTCCTTTCAAAATCTGAGAAGTATCTGTGTTTGAATAAGCAACCTTATTGTTGTACATGTTCATGGTGTACATGTTCATACAGCTCCATGTTTGCCTACTACACTAAAGTTACATGATTTTGTCAAAATGGGTTGAGAATCAACTTCTTATTTATCCAGAGAGTCCCATAAACTAAATTATAATTTTTTTAAAAAGAGATAACTAGAAGTATGCAACCCAGTCTAACAATATTGTAAAAATGTTTGTGGATTTGGGAGAGAACATTTTTATTTTATTTTATTTGAAAATAAATATCCTATAACACGAAATCTTTGCAATGGATGGGAAATGTCAGGATTAGATTATCCTCTTTTTAGTTGTCATCATTCCTATAGTGACCCAGATATGTCATTTTCTGAGTATCTAAACACAGGGCTGAGCTGTGAACCTTCTAAGAAACAATTCTCTTCCAAGCTTCAGATTTAAAATTGTAGTAAGCAGTTTTTAGAACTGTCTATCTTGACAAAACTAATACATAGGAAAGAATATATTCAAAACAGAGGAAGTTGAAGAAATAAAATACAAAAGAAAGAAAAGTTTGGATTTTTTTTCAGAAGGAAAACTGCCATTTTAAAAAACAGGTTGAATTATATTCTGCAACTGATAAAATAATTGGGAAAAAAAATTCAAATAAAGCTTAATCACTTCTATTTGAATGACACATTGTCCACAGTCCTTCTAGTGAATTAAAGCATCTTCTCCTGCATTGAATAGCCTAATAATCACTTATACCTGACATATTTGCCCCCAATCTTCTACTGGGACATGGAACATAAATTGAGAATATTGGTCATAATTTTCTCACTATTATTTGATTAGGAGTAAGAGTTTCTCTTTTTTTTTAACCAGAACTTACATGATATACATTGAAGAGAGAAGATCCAAAAATTGTCTTCAATTGAAGAGAGTTGAAATTTGGTGGAGAAGATGAAATGGAAACAGATGCTTAATATGGTACACACATCTTCATTAAATGCATTAGACTTTACTATTCACCTGTTATCCCAAATTATGATTATTTTGTTTACTCTCAATATACAGTTTTTCACTGTAGCAGTTTCAAAGGTTTTTAAAACTTTCATAGATTTTTCTTCAGTTATCTGATGGAAACTATTCTCAACAGAATCTTAGATACTGCAAATTTCAGCACAACACAGTATAATCAAAATAATTTCCCTTCATAATTGTATTGCTCAAAACCACATTCTTATTCTCATTGCATTTCAATGCAGCTTGTTCTGAAAATAACTAGTGTCACACAGAGGTCAATACATCTTTCATACTGGATTATAATTAAATTTTATAAAATATTAATACCCAAACTGAGAGAGAAACATTTATAGTCCATTTTGTGCTTTCAAAAAAATAAGAATTTCTACATAAATTATGATTCTGTATCACTCAAGAGCTCGCTTTGATCTCCAAGTTACAAGACCAGAAAAAAAGAGTTGAAGACTTTTAGCTAATGGGGTTAATTTAAAACAAACAAATAAACAAACACACGCAGACACAGACACAGCAGTTTATACTTAGAAAAAAATGCAAACCCCAAAATTCTTTCATTGGCTTTGAAGAAAATCTTGAACTCCTCTATCTTTCACCTAGCATCCTTATTCTGAACTGATTTTGTTACTACAGGTGTGGTGGGTTGACCCTGGCTGGACTTCAGGTGCTAATCAAAGCTGCTCTATCACTCCCCTACTCAGCTGAACATATAGAAAATATATGGAAAAGCTTGTGGGTTGAGATAAGAGTAGGTAGAGGTCACTCACCAGTGATCATCATGGGCAAAACAGACTCATCTTGGGGAAATCAACTGAATTTATTACCAATCAAATCAGAGCATTATAATGAGAAATACTACTAAATCTTAAAAAGACCTTTCTCCACCCCATATCCCCTCCCCTGCCTCCTTCCTGGGATTAACTTTACTCTGAATTTTCTCTTTCTCCTCTCTAAGAGCAGTGCAGGGGGTGTGGAAAAAGGGTTTTGGTCCATTCATGATACACAGCTGTTTCTGCCAGTCCTTCTTCCTCAGGAGGATGACTCCTCCCACTTTCCCCTGCTCCAGTGTGGGGTCACTCCCATGGGAGACAGTCTTCTATGAACTTTTCCAACATGGAAAAGTTCATAGAAGATGGGTCCTTCCCACAGGCTGCAGTCCTTCATAGACTGTTCCAGTTTGTGTCCCTTCCATAGTCAGAAGTCCTTCAGGAACAGTGTGCATCCTCCATGGGGTCACAAGTGCTGCCAGCAAAGTGCTCCAGCTTGAGCTTTCCATTGGGTCACAGTCTCCTTCAGGCATCCTTCCATTCCAGGGTGGGTCCTCCAGGGGCTACAGGTGGGTATCTTCTCCACTGGGAACCGTGAGCCACAGGAAGAGAGCCTTGCTTACCATGGTCTTCCCCATGGGCTGCAGGGGAATGTCTGTTCCAACACCTGGAGGACCTCCTCCTCCTGCTTCTTCGCTGACCCCAGGGTCAACAAAAGTGGACAGTTTACACACAATCCACCCCTTGTCCCTTCACAATTGCAACAACAGAAATTCCCCACTATGTCTTTACTTCCCATCAAAAAGGTGATGTCTAGCCACTCACTGGGAAATAAGGGCTCAGTACATGCAGCATTTGCTCTGGGATAAAAATATTGTAAATAACAAAAATTTCCATCTCAGTAAGACTAAATACACAGAAAAATGAAAGTTAGCCCACGTTTTGAAGCTAAAATTACAAAATCAAAAGTCTGAAATACGTTATTTACCAAGGCAGAAAGCAGTAAAAAAAAATTATTTAACATCAATAAGGTAAGAGTTGACATGTTATCAATGTATTAAAAATAATTAAATAATTTCCAGAACTGTCCTTCGCTAAAACTCTCTTTTAATTTCGTATGATTTCTTTTGGGGTTGTTTTTTTTTAGTCTTGGGAAAATCACTTTAATATATTGCTTGAGCATCTCAAGAAAATCTAATCAAAATCTAATAAAAGTTATTATGAAGTTTATTTAATACTTCAATTTTTTTCAGATGATAATAAAAAAGATTCCGTGTAGCTTCCCTTCAGTGTACATTTGCATATACGTACAAACTTTGATTCCAATTATTCAGAAGTGTCTACTCTGTGAGATAAAAGCACATTAGGAATAAATCAATAAACAAGATTCAAACAGTCCTAGAATGGTCTGGGTTAGAAGGTACCTTAAAGATCATGTAGTTCCAGCTTCTCTGCCATGAGCCAAGATGCCATCCACTAGATCAGGTTCTAAATCCAGCCTGCCCTTGAACTCTTCCAGGGATGGAACATCCACAGCTTCTCTGGAAAACCTGTTTGAGTGTCTCACCATGGGGAAGAATTTCTTCTTTAAACCTCATGTAAACCTGTCCCCTTCCAGCTTAAAGCCAGTATCCCTTGGCCTACCACAAGCATGGTCTTGCAAGAAATCCCTCTCCAGCTCTCTTGTAGGAGCTCTTTAGATAATGGAAGGTGCTCTAATGTCTCCCCAGGGCCTTCTCTTCTCCAGGCTGAACAGTGTAAACTCAGCCTGTCTTCATCAGAGAAGTGCTCCAGCCCTGTGATCCCCTTCATGGCTCTTCTCTGGACTTGTTCCAAGAGATCCATGTTGGTCCAATGTTGCAGACCCCAGAGCTAGATGCAGTACTCCAGGTGGGATCTAGCAAAACTGGAATAGAGGGGGAGCATGCCCCTCCTCTTCCTGCTGGCCACGCTGCTTTGGATGCAGCCCAGGATTTGATTTGCTTTATGGGCTGTGAGTGCACGTTGCTGGGCCATGTTGAGCTTCTTGTCAACCAACACCAGCAAGTCCTTCCAAAAACTAGTTCTGCCAGGCCCGTGTTAATTTCCTACATGGCTAACTCAGGTGTCTGTGCACTGTCCCTGATCAACCAGCATGGAGAGACAGGGCAAATACTTGAATATTCTGAGACAGAGATAATCAATCCTAGCCTGACTTGCTGTCTGAGTATCAGCATCTGTAGCAGAGCTGATTGAGTGAGAAGGAGGCAGCAGGATCTCTGATGAAAGGACAGGAGCTATGCAGATAGACTTCATGAATCATGGGATGCTGCCTTTAAAAATGTTGAGAGACACTGGATAAGATGCAAATTAAAGGACAGCCCAAATGGAACATAGACAAATTTAAATTACAGTAAACTGTAATTTTAGCATAAGCTAATTGCATAAAACTTCAGTTGCCTGAATGCAGATTTTTTGTGCTTACAGCATTCATATAGGAGGAGAAATGCACCCTCCAAATTGGCTGAAGAAATTTGATGTGTTTATTGTGATTCCAAATAACAAAGCTGTAATTTATTTTGGGAGGAGAATAATTTCTATTATTTTTATTGAAGCTGGATACAAGAATATTCTGGCCAGGAAGAGATGGCAAGAAAGATGAAACAGGACCAAAAATATGTTACCATATAATAATGAACAACACATTTATGTGCAAAACTCACCAGGGAGTGGGGGTGAAGACAGTGGATGGGTATCACAAAGAATCCTTAACAACATATCCCATCTCTTTTTGCTTACATTTGAATCTCTGTACAATTCTGAAAATATGTACACATGAAGTAATAAAAAAAATGGAAGTGTTGTAGAATTATCTTGCTCGTACAATTTTTTCAAAGCCTTTTAAGGACTAAAATTCAATGGAAAAAAAAACCTCTTTTGAAAATTACATTTACAGACAATATATGTGTCCTTCAATGTTTTGAAGGTCCTCTCTGTGTTAACATGGAAGAAGTTGAGCTTGCAGTGTCATTAGCATTGGCAATGCCAGGTTCCAGTGTAAATATTAGTACATATTGGCATGTTCACCACTGTTACCAGCCTCCCTGTATGGCCACATTCAGTCTCTGTGTACAGCACCCCGAGATTAGATCAGCTGGTGCTAATAGGGCCAAGATCATGTGTTTGATCCCTGTGTGGAGCATTCACCCCACACATGGTGTAAAAGAGAGTTGAACTTGATGATCCTTGTGGGCTTCTTCCAACTCAGAATATTCTGTGATCTGTGACAGAGATAAAACCTCAGAATGTCCATCTGGGGAAGGATGGCATAAAACAGAGAAGAAATAAAATCATATTTAATGTCAGTAAAATAGTTCAGATTAAATTTACATTCTCTGCTGTACTGATGAAGATAATTAATAGTGGTTACATTACCTCAGGATGTTTTCTGTCTGATATTTCATGCTGTTTGTTTTAAGGATTTGAATTATATTTGGATTTAATGAATCCATTTACTGTATTACTTTGTGTTACTTCAATGCAGAATTTTCCATGAGCCCATAGTTATTAACCATATCTACATTTACCAATTTTCATTCTCTTTTAGAGAAAAAAAAATATGACTGATACCAAAAGCAGCACTAAAAAAAGAAACCTGTCTCATAAATTTTCTGTCTTATTAAGTTGAATTATTTTAGCTTGATAAACATGGTGTCAAAGTTAATACAAAAGTTTGGGGAACACCTCAGTAAAGTTGAACTTCAGTCCTTGGGTTTTTTTCCTCTCTGTTAATTATGTAAGTATTTCCTTCTAGTCGGGCTTTTCCCATGACATTCTACAGCTGCATCATGTCTAACTAGAAATAATTACAGAGACAAGAAAATTGCACTGAAACCTGGGTTGGAAATGAGATGACTGCAAATATGGTCACACCTTGGATTTTTACTTATTGGTTATAAAACAAAAATGTTTTGAGGAAGATTTGAAGAGAAACTGTAAGAAACTTCTTTAAGCAGAAGCTGAAAACTCAGCCGTGGGAAAGATTAAAATGCCAAGTATCACAATATAATCTTGTTTCTACCTACAAGAAATTAACTTGGTATTGGTGAGGGACATATCCAACACTAAAATTTGGACTTGATAAATGATGCATGCAAATATTCCTCTAAGGACATGCATGTGCCTACACACGCAGAACCATGCAGAGATTTTTTGGGACAGGAATCTCTGGATCTCTTACAAGAACACGGGAAGGAAAATAGCAGAGATTAGTCTCATGGGACAAGAGGAGTTATTAATTCTTCCAGACCATAAGGGGATAAAAGTAAAATCCTAATCTCATGAAGTCTTAACCTCTCATTCCTCTGTTCATTACACAAAAGCACACCTATTGTTTGAACTATATACACTGAAACAGCTGCTCAACTGCAGGACAAATGGGCTTCTACAGCAAAAATGTAGAAGATGGAAAAAGGACAATATTTAATGTCTTCAGAAATTAATTGCTGGAGTAATTTGCAGTATAAATGATTTCCTGTGATGCTGGTCCTTTGATGTTTCCCTATCCACTATAAATTAAGACTCAACAAACTTCAGTGCTTAGGAGTATGACTACCCTCTGTCATTGATTCTGTTTTCACTCCCCTTCTGTTCATGAGGAAAAAGTAAAATGACTTTCCAGAGGCACTCACCCTCTGAGTCAATATTCACCCAGTGCTTTTTCCACCAAAAACAGCATACAAATTTGCTTGGACACCAAACATACATCTGACATCTATAAAATAAACAGCACACTCACATAATATTAATCAGAAACCTTCTCAACATCAGCTGCAGAATTTTATACTGTATTGCACCTTGTAGAACATTTATTATTTCACATCCAAAAGGCAAAAATGCTTATATTTTTGAACATTGAACAAATTACATAAAGACTGAGAATATGCTTTACACACTATTGTATAATGAAGAAAACCTGGCTTTTAGTACATAACAGCTTCATGAGAAGGACAAAAGTATCAGTCTTTAGTGAGAAAGTGCTCTTACAGTCTATGCTTTTTACTGGTGCTTCTCACAGTTAAGCAACAGGACATTGAGTACACTCCTAAGTGATTTGTGAAGGGGCAATGACTGATTGGCTTCAGTTAAAGACTGAGGAACCAATTTCTAATCCCAGTGGTTTATGCAGACATCATAACTCAGGAATTGCTGTGCTCCAATATTATACTACAACCTTAGATAAAATCAAATGTAGTTTAGAAAACCTATAATACATTTTTTTCAATATGATTAAAATAATGCACGTCTGATTTGACAGAAAAACACATCTGGACTAAATACACCACAATTAGACACACAGTGTACAGCTTTAACTTAGCATTTTTTGTTTGCATGGTAGATAATTTATTGGTTACAAAATATCAGAACTTTGGAGCTGTTAATGATTTAAAACTACATTCCTCTTCAGTTTTGCAATAAGGCAAAATTTTGTGCTGGATTTCCCTAGGATTTCTAAAAATATATATTTACAATCACAGAAAATTAAACAATGCAGGTCTATCTTTGCTCAGTTTTTGATATCACATTTACTGAGTATCTGATGTCTAGAAAACACTTTTCAGTCATATTTTGTTTAGGTATAGGCCAGTGTATTGCATGTCTAACTGCATTAATTAATTAACAGGTTTAATTAAGGAGCCTGACCTGTAGCTGTAAATAATTCAGTAATTTTTGTATAAGTTCTTTTATAATAGAAAGCTTGGTAAAAAAATAGAAAAGAAAAGAAAAACTAATAATGTATAGATTTTGGATTAGAAGTAGCAGATATAACTTACAGGAGCTGTAGAAGCTCATGGTCCACACTTCATGCTCTAGAAATGTTGTGAGTTATTTTCAGTTGCTGTACCAATATAAGCAGCAGAACACTTTGGGAATGGGTCAGCATCTGTCACTCACCCTTGTTTTATTTAGAGATTGGTCTTAAGCCAGTTCTAAAATTTATGTTTTTCATAAGAACCATCAGTTTTAACTACCTCTTGCAGTGATTCATGAAATACTTTCTTACTGCTATTCTTTTTAAAAATAAAATTATTTTGAGTTACTGCTTGTTTACTCTATGTCTTTCCTCAAAGTAATTCCTGTATGAATTACAGATAGGTAAAGCCAGGAAAACATAGTGCTGGGTTTAGTCCACTATATTGAATAAATGAACACATGTTATGTTTGAAAAAACAGAGTAGTTCCGACGTAAATTTCTAGACTTGGCACAGGGGATAAGACTGCACAGGCAAGGAGAGAACCACATATTCATCTTTCTTACTGAACAGCAGGAAAGAAGTATTTCCCAGTAATAGTACCAGCAGCTGTCTGAGATTAAATTATATGTGGAAAACTAAAACCATGCAGAATGTTAATTGCTTCAAAAATCATGTTTAAAAGAGTAATATCAACTTTTTCAATCTAACCACTCCAGTTAAACTACAGTAATTCTTAATATATCAATTGCGAAAATTTAGAAACAAATTTATAGGAGGAAAAAAAAAGGTTATAATCAGATAGGCTGAATCTATCTGAAGGAATATTTTAATGCATTTTACATTTAGATTTGCAGTGAAATGATTCTTAACAAAATCCAGCAAAATGAATTGTTGCTGCCTGAGCCCCCTACTCCCCTCAAATTCCAAGTAACTTCATCTTGGATAAGTTTTGCAACAATAAGGAGATACTTCATCAAAGTCAGTTGAGACAAGGGACTAATTAAATAAATTACTCCTGGTTTTTTTCATAATTGAAGTTGGACTTGAGCTTGGAGAAAAGGCAATAGTGCCTCCAGAGTTGATTTTTTCAGACCTCCATGTAGCATTCTACCATAAGGAGAACTTAAAGAAGCTATATCTACATAAGTAGTGTAATTAAATATGCTCTCATAAGTATTACTGAAATGTCATATTTGGAATTATAATGCTAATCAATGTAAAAGTTTACTTTAGAGCAATTTTGCTAAAGTACCAAATCCCTTATTTACCTAATCTTCTATTTAAACTTTGCAGAAATAACTAGAATCTACTACTTAATTATCGTTGTGCTATATTCCATCTTAGCTGTCCTATTTTAAAGCCTTAATATTTTCTTAGAAAAATGAAGTTGACCTTTTTTAATAAGCTTCTTTTCAAAGATCAAATATATCTGTAATATTTTCCCATTTTCTCTGATTCTGATACCTGTGCTTAAACACATATGAGTATCAAATTCTGTTTAAATTTAGGTTGACAAAAAGCACATCACTTTTCTATAGTCTAAAATATGCAGAAAATTTGGCTTATTTATGTTTCTCCCAATATGTGCAGCCTTATTATTTTGATAGTACAATATTTTCTGACTGATCATGCCATTCAGTTTAGATATGTTCTATGTAGTGTGTAACTCCTTCAGAGTTACACACTACATAGAGAAGACTATGTTCCTTTATGAAGGAACAGAGAAGACTATGTTCCTTTATGAATTTCTTTTTGATTCTGGTGGCACAAAAAAGTAAATATAATCTTAGATTTTTTTAACGGACTCCCTACTAGTTTATTCTCCTTTTATGTAAAGGTCATCTACTCCAGTTTTTCATATTAAATATATTTTTGTAGTGAACTAAACAATTCCTTCAAAAACTCCACAAGGCATGGACTAGATGACAGTGTACATAATAGAGCTATTGTCCCACCACATACGATGACCTTCACTCACAACCTACCCATCTTGTGGATCCTTTCTGGATGTTTTAGAAGCACCTTTCTAGGATACACCTTGCCTGAGGGTAGCAGCAGGACCATGAGGCCAGTTGGATTCTGGGGAGAGTAAAGCAGAGGTTGGAGGGCTGTATCATGGGTCCCTCTTCTCTGGCATTTGCTGAAGTGTGGATGAGGCAGATGAGCCAGAGTTTGTGAAGAGGTGAAGTGCAAAGCAACCTGGGGTAGCTTTCATCTGTGATGTATTCCTGCTGGTATGCGGGATGGCTGTGACTCATCTGCCTCAACAGACTGGGAGCTTTCCCAGAATAGTGATTGACCCATCTGGTCCCAGAAACACAGAGTACTTTCAGGTCACCTTCTGAAAGATATAGAAATGTAGTCTTCAAGAGGAGAAAGAAAAAAAAAAAAAAAGAAAAAGGAAAAAAAGTCCCAAACATTGCAGAGTTCCTCCTACCCCTGCCCAAAGAACAAACTTTTAAGCTGCTAAATGAACAAAGCCATGTACAGCAGTTGTGGCAGAGATTTTGAACGCCAGCTAGGAAATTTATTTGACAAAGCTTGTTGATTTCTGCAGACAAATCTCTTGAAATACCTTAGTCTCTACAAATCATTCTGTCTCTGGGACTTTCTGCCTTTGGGTTATACTCCCATGTAATCTAAAATCTTAGTCCTCTTTAGAGGAGGTTCTGCAGCAAAACACCTTAATTCAATTTGGAGTTAACAGATGTAATTTTAAATTCCTTAGCTGAATTGAAATAATTCCTGATTTATGCCAGTACAATTGAAATTAGAATAAAACTTTAAATAATGAAGTTAAAGGAGACTATTACCCAGCAGGGGAGCAAGGCAGATATCAAAAAAAGAAGTTACAGACGTGATCTACATGGCAAGTGTGTGGGAAAATAACCTGCCACTGAGTCTAGATGATATAGATTGAATTAGGTTGAAAGAAAAACTTTATTGTGTTCTTGGAAAGATCATATTCTTTCCTCTCAATCTTGCTCTGGTCCATAAATTTCAGAAGTTTTATGTTTTCACCCATTCTGAAGGCAGTATGTGCTAAATATAGGACCACAAAATTTCAAATAATTTAAAAGTTATTGTTTTTGAAAAAAATCACTAAAGAACAATCACTGTCTTAGTCACAGGTTGTCCAGTTTCATTGTTTATTATCCATACTGTTATAATTCTACAGTGAATTAAATTAACTGAGAGTGGCAAAGGGAAAAATTATATAGCAATAATGATGATTATTAAGCTAACCCATAAGATAGACTCTTTCAAAAGAGTGAAGACTTTTCTTTGTTGCACATATGACATAACTGTGGATTTCAACTTCTGTGTCTAAATCCAAATGGAACATGAGGGTGTACAACAGCAAATACTGTGGACATCTGGATTTCCTTCAATTTCCTACTATGCACTGACAGGGCTTGACTGAGGGCAGAGCTGGTAGATAGCATGGGACAAGTGAATTTCTCTTTGTAAAATGGAAAGAATTGAAATAAAAAAGTATATTTATTTGCTTTTTCCATATTAGTTATAAAATAATGTTTTAACTTCATGAGAGCACCTGTGAATTAGGAATATATTCTATAAAAGAAGCCAAATGAGTTCCCCAAATACTCAAAAAGATTATATATTTTAGTAATAAGTTCCTCAATGGGTATAAGAAGTTCATCAGGAACCCATCTTTGATCCACAACACTTTTGAGGTCTTGTATTGACCTTCAGAGGCACTGGAAACAGATTTATTTAAATATACAAGTACTAATTAATCATATAAAGAGAGTTTCAAATAATATATACATTTTGTATAACATTGTATAATATATACATTTTGTATAATAATATATACATTTTGTATACAAATTGTATAACAACATCATATAACCAAAGATCTTTTTTATTGCTCAGTAGATGGCAAGCTTGCTACACCCAAATTTCAGAAAATGTTCTGCTAACATTTAACATACAACTGTTATGTTGTACTATTATTATTTATGGTATCTAACAATTAATAATATTTAATTTGATGAATAGATGATTTGTGTAGAAGATGTTCTACAGATGACACAACTTTTAAAAACAGTCTGAGGAAAAATTATAATTAATATTATATGTGCTTACATTCTTCGGGTTTTTTAATCCTGAATGACTACTTGCTTTAAATTTTTATGTTTCTCATTTTATTTGCAAAAAATACCTACCCTGTTGATGCTAGGATATTCCTTAATGTTTTATAGTTTCTGTATTAAGCCTTTTTTTTCTATCAGAAACTTTGCTCAAAGCTCTTTATATGATCTGCAATACACAGATATTAATCAGGATTATCTTTAATACTTATCACTGCAAACCATAAAACAGCAATAGGAGTATGTTTGGTATACTATATATCTGCAATTATTCCTTGATGTTCTGGGCATCTACCTTATCTATTCGCATATTAATCATACTTTTATAGGCAGAGTTTACTATGCAGACTAATCTGCCTAAAGAGAGAAAATTAAGTAAATAAAGTAGATAATATAAATGCAAGAGAATAAAACCAGAATTAAATTCTTAAAGAAATGAATAAACAGCATTAAGGGAGGTGTTTGGAAGACTGGGTAATCACAGGTTTCGATTGTCTGGGGCCAAACTGCATGTTGAGTTATTTGTTCCTCTGCTGTATGATAGTTAGTCTTGTTTTCTGTCCTGAATATTCCAGAATGAGTATGAGAAATCTGCATTGACTCTGCAGATTAATCTGCATTAAGTAATGAAATTGTTCTCTAATATTAGCAGGGGATTGTTGCAAGATTGACATTAAAGTTCACTTACTCAGCTTTGGGAACAGATCCACACATTGATACTACCTGACCTTCTGATTTCATGTAGCTCCACAGGGGGAAAGAAAAATGGTTTTTTGAGATTTTTTGTTTTCTTGTTTGGCATATGTGTGTGTGTGGTGTATGTATGTGTATGACCATATGTGTTTGGCTGTGCTTCTTTTGTTTGCTTTGTTTTTTCCAGAGGAAATTTCTGTAAATGTGTAACACAAAAGAATTTAAGCACAATTGCTTTCAGGTGATTAAAAACCACAATAAAAATCATGTTACTTGGAATAGCAGGATAACTTAACTCAGAAAGGTTTCTTACAGATACAGGGATGAAGAAAGGAAAAAAATATGTTAAAGCTGCTGAAACCAGGACAGTAATTCAAGGACTATATTTCTCATTGGTCATGGAAGGGAAAGAAGGATTTCTGATGGTTTTTATTTTAGGTTCTACAAAAATATGAAGGTCATCCTAGTGGATTTCCTGCTAGGGACAACTTAGCCTAAGAGGGACACCAAATAATTCTGATTAACAAGCTTATGTAAAAACAAAAGATCCATTTCACAATAGTTTTTCAAAGAAATAAAGACATTTGTTTCCACTGAAAATATGGATGGATTTTAATGTATTACATCAATTCTTTGGCTGAAGTAATCTGAAGCTGTTAAATATATTTTTAAAAATTGATTGCATCCTCACTCTTTCACTAAAAGATGCCCCTGCTAGGCCATCCTTTGTTGTTAATCAAACTTAGACCACAGAATCTCCATTTTATTATAGGTACCTCATCAAAGAGATGAGCTTCAACCACACATCTGGTCTACATGGCCAATAAATGGGAAAACAGAAAAGAATATTTTTCATTATAGCATGAAATACTTCTACTATGCTATAAAATTTAGTGAAATGAAAATAGTAAAGTACAAGGAAAACAGAACAATATACATACACACATGTAAGCAAGTTTGAAAGTCTATAAAATTTCAACATAACGGAGGAATCACAATGAAATCTCAAGGTTATGGCTTCAAGAAGATTCACAGTAGGGCTGAAAGTTTTTTGGTGGTTTTCTTTTTTTTTTTTTTTTTTTTTTTTCCCAGTGTAGCACAGAATAAACTTCCACAGTACTGCTGCTGCACTAGAACACCAATCAGTATGTCAGAGACAAACTGTTACATCTACTACAAAGTAGCCTCAATGGCCTTTTGTATGTCTTATTACTTTCTACTTACTCTTCCCCACTACAACAGGATTCTCTCTTCTGGCTTTATTTCACATAAAACAAAGTGACACAGAAGTTTTAAGACCTTGGTTTTCTCAAAACGTGTAGTTCATGTCATGGAATATGCAAAAATAATGTTTAACAGTTATCTATTTTACTCTGTTTTTCCTTATGAAATGAAAACACATAAAAGTGAAATTCCATAACTGAGAAATTCCATACCAGATATACAAACAATTTGCAAACACCACAAATTTCTTCTGTCAAAGCTGTCTGCTAAATATAAACATTTCATATAGAGGTCATAACAATCATGTTATCATTTTGAAAAATTAAAAAAACCTCCAAACTATAAAACAATTAGTCCTTTCTTAGAAGAGAATTATGTAAAATAATTTGTTCACATACATACACAAATAGATATGGCTTCTAAGATAAAAGTTTTCAATGTGTGATTTTATGTAGTTTTTTCCATACCCTAGTACATCTAAGGTCCACTGGGGCAAATCTTTCATTAGTTCATATCTGTTTACCTCCAGTAATTCCAGTGTAGTTTCAGAGTTCATCTGACCTATACTAACAAATGAAAACTATATTGTGTAACATAATTAAGCAAGACTGGGAAATGTTTCATAGGATAAATTTAGAAGAAAAAGATATTTTAAGATATCTTTTTGACTTGTAGTTGCTATAGTAACGTCACACTCCTTTTTCTGCTGTACATTTCTTTACTGTATATTCAGAGCTCTACGTGACAACACAACTATTTTACAGTCTACAATTTAGTCTCAAGAAAAAGATTTTCCCCCTCTGGGAGAAGAAGATTAGACTGGAGCTTACAGAGCTTCTAAAAGTTTGGGGTCTGTCAGCATTTCTGACTTAATTTCAGGGGTTTATGACCTACTTATAAAACTTCTTTATGGAAGGAAGCTTAGTACAGTTGTCTCCTTCTGGAAACATTCTTTAGTGCTTTTAATCAAAAAATTTTAAAATCCATTTCACAGCTTAATTTATAGGCAAATTAAAAACAGTTGACTAGAGTAGTGACTTCTGATATCAGTTGTGCTAGAAATGAGATCAAAAGCTGATAAAGAAGAACACAGCATCAATAAAATTAAAGAATTGACATAACTGTGCTGTTAAAAGTTGAATAACTTCCTGTGAGCTTCAGAATACTTTCAAATCTTCATGTACATGTTATAGCACACCAGCCTGTTTGTGTAACAATGTCAAGAGTACCTACTATTATACATAACATATATTCTATTCTATTCTATTCTATTCTATTCTATTCTATTCTATTCTATTCTATTCTTTTATGCTACAAATATTTCAGATTTATTTTCAAAAGCAAATAAGAAATTTAGTTCTCTCACAAGTAATAAGGTTTTTGAGTCTCATTCAAATTATTAGGGGTTTATTACTAAAATATATATTAAAATTTAAGCTGAATACATATAAATGATTAACAATATATAAAAGGGTTCTGATTTTTCACGGGCACCTCTGAAAACCTGTGACTCCATCTGGATTGATGCTTTTGAAATTTTAACCAGATTTTTTTTGCATCATTAAGTGTACAGTTTTTCTGAATCCATTCTAGCAGGTTAAAAACTAGTATGTGCACTATTGTATTATTTTGTATTATTGTATTGTATTGTATTATGTGCATTATTGATGTCTGAAATTTTTAGCAGGAATAAATGGTTTACATTCAAGAAACCAAAGTATAAACCCAATTCTGGAAAATTTCCGTATTTGGAACACAGGTATGGCTGCTCCTGCATGATCAGCTGTATTTCTTTTGGGACGAGCTCAACATTTTGGGCAGAGGTCAGCAACAGGCTGCTACAAGTTGTGGGTTTCCTAAAGTAGTTATCTAACTACAGAGTAAGCATATCTTAGGTTCTTAAATCACTTCATAGCCTGGAAAATATACTTTTCATTTTCACGTCCTATTTTCTTTGTAAGGTAAAATTATATCCTTACATAAACCGTCTTAATCTGCTGGGTAATTTTTTCAGTTTAAGAATCATCTCAGTAAGTGAAGAAGCGTGTTTGAAGAAAACCTCAGAGCCTACAAACAGTCAGCTCATATAACACAGATATTTTACTATAGACTCATCTTTACCAATAGGGAAAATTTAAAATGGTGAGTTTTTCTGTAGCCTGTTTTACACAGAATTTTGGTATTAGGGAAAAGTTTTTCTATGCACAGCTAAATCCACAGCAATTTCTGGCTGACCAGACTTTACACAAACTAAATATATTACCCTACTTTTATCAACTGAAGTAAGAATATGATGTCCATCTCTAAAATCTGGCTACAGTGTCTTCTGTCCCATGTCATAAAAAAGTGTAAGTCTGAATAACATAGCATTTCAAGTCATTAGTACTTTTGAGCAGATATCTAATATCACCTATTGATGGTTCACACCCCTCAGGAATGGCAAAGTCTGACAGAAGAGAGTCATGACATTAGAAATGGCAGCAAAGATCAATCAAGGGCATTTATCTTCACAGCTGAATATTAGGTAAATTGGTGAGTCCTTAACCTAGATCATGGCTCCTAAGCACAGTGAGAGCACAAATAGTAACTTGTGCACAGATGTGTTAAGCATATTCATAGTTAAAAAAAAACCAAACTAACCAAAACCAAACAAACCCCCCCCCAAAAAAAAACCCCAAAAAAAACCAGCAATAAAAGCCAGAAAACTGAAAACTGTAGCAGGAATGATTCTGTGTGGCACTCCTGCTATTCCTCTCATCAAAATGTTCTGTTTCCAATGAGGTTTTAGAGTTCATACCTCAGTGAAGTGAAAGGGACATAGGATATATGAGATTCCTGCTTTGCTGCTGTTGTTTGAATAGGAGGCTATTCATTAGTGCTTTACTAATGGTTGTGATGGCTGTGTCTTTGCAGTGGAAAAGGTCATCTTATTATAAAAACAGCAGGCACAGCATTTTCTGAACAGCATTGCACACAGCCAAATCCACCATCAGAGGACTCACCACTTTTTTCCACCTGCAGGTTTTTTGTTTTGTTTTGTTTTTTAAAGTAATCTGGACTTTTTGAATTATTTTATTAGAGGTTTCAACCAGTGAATTGCAAAATATGACTTTGTTGCTGTTGAGGCCCCCTGATCAGATGAGTAGAGGGAGCACGCAGACATTTCTCAGTAATAACCCTTTGACTTGAGTGCTGATAGATACTATCAGCAGCTTGTGATATTTTTTTAATAGATGCAAATGAAGCTTGGTTAGAACAGTTTCAAGCACCCTTTTGCTGCTTTGATATGTCAAGGAAGAGGTGGACTAAAGTCACAGTAATTTGCCTTTTGTTTAAAGGCCTGTAGAGACATACTTCATCTGATACAGCTCAGGAACCCTCTGAGACACACTCTTATGGGAGAGAGGAGGGCACAAAACTGCTTCCTCCCCATCCCCATGAATTTTACAGGTTGCATTCCTTCTAGCCCTACTCTCCTATGAAAGATGTCACAAGCCAGTTCTTTGAAAGCACCATAATGTATATATAGAATGCCAGTAATTAAATATCATTTAAGCTCTTTGGAAAACTGCCTGATTCAGAGTTCCTTTCTTACAGATTTATTTTCCCAGTTTGACTAAGAAATAGAAGTTACAATAGGAAGAGAACTGTAGAAAAGAAACATTGGGCTAGTCACAGAAAAACATAGGCAGAAAGGAAAATATTTTTCTCATTTTTATAAGACATCTTGGTTATTGACTGCTTCCTTAAGGTAGTGCTCTGATCTGGAATTTGACTGCAAAACTTTCATCTTGGGGTTCTCTCTCAGTGGCTTCAGTCTTTCATGATCTCATTTTCTCAGCCTTCCTTTTCCTTTCCCTTTACTTTTTTTCCCCTTTGCCTCGTGAATGCCAGTTACAATAACTAAATTGTCCTTTTGATTCTAGAAACAACTTGAGGTTTTTCTTGGTCACAGTTAAACACCAGCAGTGGAAAAAACATACATGTGGTCACTCTTTAACTTAGAGTACCTCAAACTGTAGTGAAAAACTCTAATAGCATAAATCAGAAATCATCAAATAATATTGTACTGCTGGAAAACCTCAGTAAGCAGAGATTGTGGCCCTATATACTTGATAGATGGAACGAGAAGAAGAAAACCTGACCTCAGGCTATGCTTGCTGAAATGACAGTTGGAAAAAAAGAAGCCTACATTTATAGTAGGGGGAAATCATAATAAATTGTAAATCCTTACAATGACATCCAGAATATTTTTCTACTGAACCTTTGAAGTCACTCTTAGGGAATGTCTGTTTCAATTACCTTAGGCTAATGACCTTCTGTCACTTGTCTAGTACATTGCAGACTGCAACACAGCCATTCACACTACAGTTTTTGTTCTTCAGGGAGAGATTCTCTCATATCTATTAGTGGGAAACAGATAGCAATAATGATACAGGAGGATAAATCGAGATAGTAGAATTGTGAACATGTTCCAGGTAGATTTCTTGCAATCTGTAGGACAAAAAGTCCCAAAATCCTGCAGAGAAAGGGCTGTGAGATTGGCAAAATATTAGTCTATCACATTGTGTTCAGCAAACCTGGCCTTTTGAAGGACCATGGTGGTGTGCTTTAAATGGCACAAATCTAGTCCAATGCTTGTGAACTTCCTTATCCTTAAAAAAAGTCCCATAATGAGTTTAAAACACCTTTCAGAGAAAGTAAAACCTCTAGAATTGTACAGATCTACCATCATGAACGTTTCCTCATGTTATCATGTCCTTGTTAGGAGTATGCTGTTGAGAGTTCTAAATACATACATTAGGTCAGCTCACACCCTTTAAAATTTTTAGTATTGAAAAGTAGTATTGAAGGTCTTAAAAAACCCAAAATTCTTCTGTTAATTGAATCAAACATGTCCAAAAGACATGTGCACTTCACAAGCACTTGGAAAAAAAGGCTCTGTAGCTAGCTCTGATAGCTCTAGATATCAATTCATGACAAGGCAGTGACTTTTTCTTTCTGTGCTCCACAATCAAATTAAAATTATTATGCTGTTGAGACCACAACATGGTGACAGACTTTTTTAGATCTCAACAAATTTTTTTATCAAAGGATCATATATAAAGAGGAGAATGATGAATTCTGAAACCTGTCCAGATTCATCTATCAGATGATGATCCAAACAGCTTTAGAAAAAGCTATTATCCATCACTATGGAGGAAGAAATTATACAGAATTTTTTTTTGCCAGTACTAAGACATACATATATACAAGAGTCACTCTGAAGATATAGTTATATTTCAGATGTTTTGTGTTTCACCATTTTTCTGTCCTCCTCCAAAATAATTTGAAGTGCTTCATTCATCTGTTTAAATAAACTTTCTAGTCTCTACAAGAGCTGGAATAGTTTGCTTCCCTTCAGTAGAAATAGACTTTCAGTGGAAGAAAACAAACTTTGCTGTTTTTTACAAAGTCTAGGGAACCTGAGTTCAAAAATTCCCTTGGTTTTGTGCTCCCAGCTTTGTGAAGGCCAGACTCCATCTCTTACCTCGGGTTGTATTTGTTTCCCTACATTGTGGTCTTAGACATTAGTCTGTGCAGAGTTCTTGCCTAGGAAGTCAGATAATTGATCTAGGTCTTCCCATCTCCCAGAACTGCCATATGTATTGTCCAGGACTTCTTAAGAGGACAACACAAAAACAGCCCTTTGAATACAGAACTTCTCGTACCATGGCAAGGATAATGGGGTATTTCTTATTGGTTCTTTTGTTGTAGCATAGGTTTTCATTCTTGTGTGTACAGCAGCCCCTCTAAAGAAAAGAAAGGTAAAGCAGCCATACACTTTAAAGTTTTTTTAGCCTTAGGAGTAGAGAAGTCTTGAAAATGAGGAGCAGAATGTATGTAGCACCACATGCTAACCTGGTATATAATTCACTGTTCTGTTTAGAAAGCCTTTGCCAAATAACTCTCTGCTATGCTATAGCTCAGTTCCAACTTCCCCATTAACAATGTCACCAATTAATTGTTGTACTCTTAATGATAGGAAACATGGTCATGATGTTCTTTCTGAATATATTCTGTTTGAGATTAACCATACTTAATGGAAATTTCCCCACAGAACATAAAAGCTGGATTACTGTCTTCCAGTTTTGAACCATCATAAGAACATCAGTAAAATCTAGACATCAAGCTGATAAGACCAGCCTGCATTTAAGATTCCTCAAAACTGTAATTTAAAGTGCAGGAAAACTATGATTGAAAATAAAAATAGAAAATAATATTTGTTTTGTTGTTTTAATGTCTTGAAGACAGATGTTTTGATGTCTATCTTCTCTTTGACTACCTAAAAAGCAATACCTTTCTAGGTAGTTCTAAACTGATACAGAATCTAGAAAATCCATCTTATTTCATTAATTTAAAAGATTATGCTCATCTAAAAAGTATGCAGGCAGTAATATCTTGAATTAGTAAAGTCCTGAAGGTTAAACTCCAAAATAGGAAATTACAGATATAGTAGTCTATAGTATTCTTTGAGAATTTATGTACCTGAAGAAAAATAATTTCAATAAATTTATATTAATACTACTTAAATTAATACAACATAATGTATACAACTTTTAATAAGTGATGAAAGTACACAACTGAAAGAGTGGCATTTCTAAATATGTAGACAATGTCCAAACCCAAAATTTTGTTTGTTTCCAAATAGAGAAAAGCTGAAGGAAATGATAAAACACAGCAAAACAATACTTATAAAAATCTTGGAAAGCAAGACACTATATTTTGTAACAGTGATTTCTTACTCATTTGAAGAGACTATGAAGAGCATCAAGATATTTGTTTTAGTAGAGATTTTTACTGATTTTTAAATGATCCTTAACAAAACAAAACTAATGTATAAAACATAGCAGTAATTTTAATTTATTGATTTGAGGGAGGGAAGAGGGAGCAATGTGATGATGTGATAAACCATGTTTCCTAGTACAGTTCAAAGAGATTGCTATTAAGTAAATGTTTACTTATCACAAAACAAGAGTTCATCTGGCTACTGCATTCATTGAAGGACTAGTAGTTCACTATAAATGGAGCTTGTCACTCAGTTAAAGACATGGCATTTAATAGGATGTCAAAAGCTAAGGTTAGGGAAAAGTTCTCTGTTTCTCTCTATAAGCATGAGACTGTGTTTTACTTTTGCTGCTGTTTTCTTGTGGCACTTTATCTTAATCCACATTAGCCCAATGTACATTTTTAATGTGAGAAAAATGTAGCAGTATTATTATTAGCTATAATAATTAAAATTCAGCATTTCACAGAAATCATTGACAGTGTATTGCATACTGTACTGTTATTTTCTCCTAATTGACTCCTATTCTCTATTTGACTCACACTAAATTTCCCTGCAAAAGCATTGGCTCTTTGCAGATTGAAAGATAAAAGGTTTTATAACAGGCTGTCAGTATTGAAAATGCAGTAAACGTAGGGAACTGCTAATTGCATAATATGGTGCTGCAAAACTAGTTAATTTTCCTGTCGAGTTCCATAAAGAAGTTTTCAAAGAGGATCAAAACAGGAAATCATGATGTGTGACCTTTATATGGAAACCACTTCTGAGGCAAACAGGAAATGTAAGTACAGGAAACGGAGTCCTGGACTGTGGGTGGGTGAAGGAAGACCCCAAAGAGGCCGGACAGGGACAGTAATGCCCATTACTGTGCTCAGGGACTTGACAGCATTTTTGTGGAGCCTCTTTCATGCCCTCTCTTCAAAGAAAAGAGCAAATCTGCCATTTTCACCAGAAAGAAGATAAAAACCAAACCAAACCAAAACAAAGTAGTAAGAGAGTGTTTCAAAGTCTAAGTTCCCATTTGACACAATTAAGTGCCTAAGTCACCTGTTTCAGTTCTTAAGGAGTTTGACTGTCTAGCTCTTTATATAATCCCTTGAACCAGCAACGAAAGTTAAGACATTTGCAATTCAAATATAGCAATGTCCCTTTTGGATCTCTTATTTTAGCAAAAGGTCTTTAAAATTGCTCTGCTGTCTTATATACTTAATTACTGGCTTTAGTATCTCATATAAATATTCTGAGATAAGAAAGCACTTGTAAGAAATCTAATGCAAAATAATACTTTTTTTCAATGGAATTTTTAAATGTGTTATTTTTATACTTAGGAGAATAATTTTTTATTTAGTTGTACCATACATTTACCCTTTCACAATATTTACTGACAACATATATATCCTTGAATACAAGATATACCTATTGTATTTGTAGTGAAAATCATCAGCAAATAAACTGATACATAGTTGAAAACACTCTGACAGAGTATTATTATATGTATTATATCAAACTAGTGGGATTTTCTATTTAAGTTAAATAATAACCTATATTGCACACAGTAATATTCTAAGTTGAAAGTAAAATGCTTTTGACTGGCTTCTAATTTTTTTCCATGTGTACCTTTTTCCTCTTGGCAAATAATGTGAGGTTTTTCCTCCACTTCTGTCTTGCTGTTGGTCTAAGCTCCTTGGGTGGTGGGTATGGTCAGAGTCCTTCAGTGAGACACAGAGCTTCACTTAGCTGTTAAATACATACAGAGGTAAATGACATTGCATATCAAATGCAAACTTTGCCTTTTTTGTATTTTAAAATAATGGAGAAAAAAAATCATCACCCAATTATTAGGATTAATCTTTTGATACAACTCAAATTTAATTACTAATCTAGAAAAAAAATCCTGAACACTACAAAAATTATATTTTGGGAGTAAGTAGTTGAAATCAATGAACAGGAAGTTGTTGTGATTTTCTAATATAAAAATAATTTTAATACTAAAAGTTAAAGAATAACCATTTTGTATGGATTAGACATAACTCTAGGAAAATCATACCCATGACATAAGCACTTCTGAGATTTTTTGTACTTTTTAGCCTCATATGTTTATTTTATAACCTAAAGCATAATGACAATGACCTTCAAGAAGGTTCAAAGGTAAGCTTAAGTATCATTCAGCATATTTTTTCCAACAGAGTAACAGAATTACACAATGTTTTAGTATAATAACAGCTTAGTGTCACTATAAAATCTGTGATTTGTGGTGACATGCATTTCACATTTCATTTTTTCTGGTGAAAAACTGAGTGAATATAATTCCCTAGTGGCCAGCAGATTTCCTGTAAACCAATTTAAAAAGATCTGGAAGTTTCACTAAAGTATTTCATTATATACTACCCAATTACCCCATTGTTTTCTTTTCTTTTGAATGTCATCTATTTGATTTTTTTCTAATAAAGCTAAAGATGATTCAGAGTGTAGTAAAAGATAGGGGAATTTTGTGAGGAAAAATAAAATCTCATGAAACTCAACTGAGTTCAAGATTCATGCCAGCTATGAATTTGGACTGATATATTGTCTGGATAAAGCAGCTGAAGCAGAGATTCTCCTGAAATATTAATATGCTGTACAGAAGAGAAGATATCTAGTGCTCTGGAAAGCCATGTACTCTACAGGAAGACAAAAGGAAGGATTCTAGCAGAGACTGGGGATAATTTTCCCCGTTAAGTTTTCCTTCATGGTCCCTCTGTGTTTATTTCACACCACAAAACATAAATATCTCTTTTAGATGGTTATTAGTAGTGGCTGTAACCCCACAAAATAGACATTCTCCCATTCTTACTATGTTTAAATTCTGTGGATTTGACATATCAATATTGCTTCTGTCAATAACCATGTTTGATCTACTGCTGTGCTACATGATTTATAGATAGGTGGCCTGTGGCAGCTGGATTATTAGGGAAAAACTACAGAAGTCAGCTGTGGGCAATTTAATGAAATTGTATTAGAGTATGTGAGAGTTCTGAAAACTTTTTAATTTGCCTTTCACTTTTTTTTTTTTTCATTTCACTTGAGTATTTTTTTGTGTTATCCAGTAAATAAGAAGAAATAGAAGATGAAAACCAACTTGTGCTATGTAAACGTTCCTCAGTTGTGAAATGGATGGCTCTTGTGAGATCATAACACTTAAGAACCCCAGAAAAAGTTATTCTACAGTAAAGTTTAAAAGTTCAGTCATGAAACAAATGTTTGAACAAAATATTTCTAAAAATACCATCTACAGAGAGAATTTTTTTTCTCTGAGAATTGATTAAATGTTCAAAATCTCAGCTGTTTGCTGAAAAAACACTACTATCATGCAGGTTCTGATCTTATTTCAAAACCCTCCCAAACCTTTAAAAGCGAGTCATTCCTATCTAAGTAAGATTTCCATAGGAGATAACCATGAGATATGTTTTTGGTTTTTCAAAGACAATGTTTAATAGATACTGGGAGTGGGGACAGGAGTGCTTGAGGTCGGAGAAGAGCATAACAAGGCAAAAATAGAATAATTTAGTTCCTTCTTACAGTTTTCCCACTCCATATAAAAACTATAGCTGTTCAGGTTATGTCCTTGTTTGAAAATGTCTTGTTTCAAGTATTTGTTTCTTGCTGAAAATCTTGTTAAAGCTTCTTAAAAATAGAATTTGTAAAATAAATCAGTTGTTTAATTATAGTGCTTGTGTCTTGACTTTTGGTTTCTGTCCAGAGCTGCCTCATTTTCTTGACAAATTTTGCCCTCCCTTACTATCCATTATTGCATCTAATGTAGTTTGGCACTGGGAATGCTTTGTAGATGGAAACATTTCCTCCCATTACCCAGATAGGTTATTCAATAAGTACAGCACAAGTGACCTTGTCACTCCCATATTTTCAAAAGCTCTTTTCATCTGACCATTAATCAAAAGACTCTCTATTTTTCCAAATCTAATAAAGATATCTTTATCTTAGATTCTGAACACAACTCAGATAATAATAAGAGAACTGTATTTTTGATTATTTATTCCAGAGTCCAATTTCAGATTATAAACTAGCACCTATCTAAGACCAATAAGTTTCAGTAAAGTGCTGCAGTGGGAATTAAATTATACAATATTTCAGTACTAGCATTTCTTCCTTGTAGTGACAGATGATTAAGACTCCTAGATAAAATCTTTCAAAAGAAATAGAGGGCAAAAAAGTATTTTTAGTGAAGTTCGAACAATTTCTGTCCTAGACAAAATGGAAAATTTCATATAGGAAATTATGTACAGTTGTATACATCAAAGTAAGCACATGAACAAAAGTAAATACATGTTCACAGCAAAGTAAAGACATTTTCTTAGGGAATTTAAATATCTTCATCATTGCATGTGATATTACTCTTTTATTTTATTCTCATTAAACTAACATTCAAACGAGGCTTAAGTGAGAAAATGTCATTGTTCGAGGTTCTTATCAAACATATACTAGAAGAATGCCACTGGCTTTTGTTTCTTGCCTTCTTGTAGCATGAATAATATCCTTTCAGTGATTATGATTTAGGTGGGCTCCTTCAAAGAATGTAGTAATCTGACTAAATGCACACTCCTATAACTGAATATCCTGTATAGACAACCTTTGCATCCTGCAGAGGAAAAGAGAAGGACCTGGAGGCCTGGTGGACAAGAAGTTAACCATGAACCAGCAGTGTGCCTTGTGGCCAAAAAGGCCAAGCAGTATCCTGAGGAAAAGCATTGACAGAAGATAGAGGAAGGTGATCCTGCCCCTCTGCTCTACCCTGGTGAGGCCACATCTGGAGTGTTGTGTCCACTTTTGGGCTCCTCAGCTCAAGACAGACAAGGAACTACAGGAGTGGGCCCAGTGGTGAGCTACAAAGATGATGATGGGACAGGGGCATGTCTCTTACAAGGAGAGTCTGAGGGAGCTGGGCCAGATTCTTTTTCAGTGGTGGCCAGTGACAGGAAAAGGGTCAAAGGGCACAAACCGGAATGTTGGAATATCTATCTGAACAGCATGAAAGCTTCTTTACTTTGAGGATGATCAAGCACTGTAACAGATTACCCAGAGAGGTTCCGGAGTCGCTTCTCTGGAGCTATTCCAAATCTGCCTGGAGATGGTCCTGTGCCACCTGCTCTGGGTGAAACTGCTTTATCAGAAGGGGGGGAACTAGATGGCCTCCTGAGGTCCCTTTCAACCTCAGCTGTTGGGACTGTGGTTCTGCTTTCTATTGTTTCATCTTAGTCTACAGTTAACATCCAAACTAGGTCCATTCAAGTCTGACTGAGTATATCTGTTTCTCTTGAGTATAAAATGGACCTAGACCAAGTAGGTCGAAAATATATATTTATCCTTTAAGCAGTTAAATGAAATAAATCACTCAACTCAGATTTAAGGTAGTTAGGCAGATGATGTCTCTGGTGCATTAGTTTAATTTTGCTGTAATAACCTGAAGTATTTGCCCCTCTTTTCTGTTTCAGGATTTTGCCTTTAGGATATAAATCTGCAGAAGAGAAATTTTCATCACCCCACTGTTGCTCTGTCAAGGGTGCATGAATAGTTTTCATTTTGCCAATTTCACAGTTCCAAACCATCCCACCCCCTTGATTTACAAGTGTCCAAATAAAGGATAATTTGTATGGGAAATCAGCATTCTTTGTGTGATCTGTCATTTTTACTGTTGTTACCACCAATATCAGACTACATTTTAAATTTCTAAAACTAAGAGATTTATTATAAGGAGATATTTATAAATAAGTACATAATGGTACTGCACCCCAGTAGAGGCCCCAGGGCCTCTAGTTCCTGTTCAGTAAAATTTTGCTATNAAAATTATGTACTTATTTATAAATTTTATTTTATTTATAAATCCTGTTCAGTAAAATTTTGCTATGATGTGTGACATTTCTCCCTTAGTATTTTCTGAAGAAATAAGACCTGCAAGAAATTGAGTGATATGTTTCCAACATTTGAATTAATATTTTAATGACTCATTGTATTTTATGGCCTGTAGTACCATGTAGTCTAGAGTTCCATTTGGTTTATATTTAAAGAATCTGCACTGGAAACGTAGAAGTGCAAGGGCCAGCCAGGCTCACTGTGCTTACTACAGCAATTACACTGGCTGATTAAAAAATATAAGCATCTCATGAATCAAGATGGTGTTACTCACTTCCTTTATCTTAAGGACTATTTTGAGTACATGTGATTAGAAATTGAACTGGGTCTCTAAACAGTGAAATTTTGTCAGAATTTCAATAGCACTTGTTGGAATGCTTGTAAATGTACAAATTATTCCTCCTTTACTTTCTTAAGACTATCCTCTCCCTTTTATATATATTATTTTAATTCCTTTTTAGATTTCAGACGTGGCCTGTAAGTATGCATCTTGCTCAGCTTAAGTATAGACTGTTCCATTATGTTCTCTGAACTGTTTTGTAGCTTGTTTTATGAAAGTCTTTTATACCTGCTTCCCTTGTGTACTAGTTGTAATTCACTTTTATTACAGCAGTTTAGCAGTAAATTGTATCTTTCAAGTCTGAAATTCTTTTTAAGACTCCCTGCAATAGTCATGTAATGTTTTTTTATACTGCTTTTTAGCATGAATTCAGTACTGTCCAGCTGCATGCCCCCAGAAGCACTTGGTTGCCAAGGGTTCATATATCTCGATCTTATATGTGGAGCTATTTCTACAGCAGTGGGTAAACATGCATACATTTAAATATGCAGTCTGTTTCACTGAGCTCTCTCCAGACAAGTACTAGTGTGGTTCAAGAGCTTGATACAAATCACACTCTTCTTCCATCCACCAAAATAGACAAAACTCTTCTTTGGTGAGAAAGCCTTCTAACAGCATGGATGAAGAGGCATCCTGTGCCAGAGAAAGTCCTTATGATTTCATGGCATTGACAAATTTACCTGATATCCCCTTATGGGTATGGAGACAGTGTTTTCTATATGACAATGCTCTGGAACTGCTGCATGTGAACTAAATCACTAGGGAATCTGCATAACTTGTCTGTGAATATGTTCTGCCGATGAAGAAATTAATTTGTTTGAAGACAAGCAAGATCTCATAAAGATTATTTTTTTCTGTGAGTCTGTACTACCTTAAAGAAGTGTTCAAAGTCCTGCACTTCTCACTGCTTTGTGTTGAGTGATACTTCAGCTTGGACCCAAGCTGACTGTCCTCTCTGACTTTTCTATCTCATTCCAGGATAATTTACAGTTGACTGTATGTCAAAGTAGAAGATCTGATTTTAATATTTGAAAAAAATTCCTCCTCCTTTTCCACCTAACACCACAGGAACAGAGTGTTTAATGACAAACCAATACACATGTGAGTTTCTGTGCTAGCCAGGCACACACTTGCAACATCCCTACTAATTTATTTTGCTACGCAGTGATTTACAATATATTGAAATGCATTGAAGCAGAGGATGATAACTCATCAACTGCTTGCTTCTACCCAATAGCCCTATCACAAACAGGTACATAAAAAAATTCTCCTCTAGAAGGGCATATTTTTCCTGCTGCATTCTATATTACAGCAGAATTTCAGGAAGGCATATTTCAGTTTACGGAGTTGTACTCTGACTATTTTTAATACAGTATTTTTTTACAATATTATATATGGAGAGGAGTATTATAGAAAACACATTCAACCTACAGAGCATATATTTTTCTACCTCTGAGTCAGTTATGGCAAAATCAGATTCATAGGAGAGGCTGCATCTGACCACTTGTGCATATCTGTCATCAGACATCTATTCTATGAAAATTGCACTGGGCTCGCTCAGTAATTGGTGGAGAAAGTCAGGCATTTCTAGGGTGTGATTTATCAGATGTATGGGAGAAGTGTCCTTTAACATGCAATGAATCTTACAGAAGTGCTTTTTTTTCCAGTTACAGAGTGCAGAAACAGTTTGGATAACCACGTCAAATATAAGCCATCAGATTAGAGACCTTTGCATTTCAACAGATGAAACATGCACTTATTTTGTGTTCAGTTCTGCACAGTGTTTTCCATTTAGCTGGGCACAAATCTTTTAAATCTCAAATATTTTAAATTCTTCTAAAAACAATATGTGCATTGATTTTAAAATATTAATTAAAAAATGTAATAAAAGTATCTAAGGCAGGAGAGTAGGGTATAGACTAGTAGGAGATGGAGAGTGAATAGGAAGCATGAAAGAATGTGGTATTTGAGAATTAATTACCCTATACTATGTTCCACCAAATATTTTTATATGTGACAGAAAAAACACTGCATCAGAGCTGCAGTTTTTAATGCCTACTTGTCTGTGATGCTATTCAGTGTTGAGCAGTTCATTATGAAACATGTAAAACTGCTGGTAGTTTGAAGAGCATTTTGTTGGCAAGCAAATAATTTTAGTAGTCTGAGTTTTTCCTTAGGAATTACAAAAATATAATAAGAACTATTAATCACATGGAAAATAAGACAAATTATCTGCAAAAAGACTTGCAATGATAATTTATTTGACAGGGAGGCTTTAAAAACAAGAAAGGCCAAAAGGCACTTGGGTGATTTCTTAGGTGTGCAGAGAGAGTGCAAAAAGAGATAATCTTTAATCCATCTGTAATGAATCTCAACAGTACACTTAAATGAATTCTTATTTGATATTGAATTTAGGACATTAATTTTTTCTCTAAAGAGAAACAAAATTTTAGAGTAAAAGTCAAACTTTTAATTTTAAATGTAGATGAATTGGTGCATCTTAATGAGGCACTATATTCATATGCCAGGAACTTACTTTGGCACGTATTTATTGCACAAATCACTAATTCATCCAAGGAGACTTGCAGCTCTTAACAGTGCACAGGCCAAAGAATAGTTCCAGTAGAGACTTTAAACAACATAATGTACATTGTCTTATGACAGATTTCAGCATCTTCCCTGGTACATTAAGTGCCCACTTTCCAAACAATGTGTGCTTGAAGAGATGCATTCTTCAGAATGAGATTCACAATAAACAGTAATTGACAACTGCAGAGATCAGTAGACTTTATAAATAGATGATGAATATAAATATCTTAATTCACATCCTGTAACTAGTTCCTGCATAGCAAGCTAAGTGCCAGGAGTCACCACTTTCTTCTGTTGATGCAATTAAAAGCAGAGAGTGGTGGTTAAATTATTACCTAAAGGCATAAAAGGCATAAAGAGTAACCCTTGTATTTTCAAAGTCAACTTTTGCAGGTTCTGTTTCTGACAGACAACCTTCTCAATTCTTATTTCACCACATGCACATTTTTGCGCTGGATTTCACAATTCTCAGAAGATTGTCCAAACCAAAAATATGTAGACTTTGAGGGTAAAAACAGACTGAGATGGTAGAATAAAAGGGATCGGGACTTGTAGTTTTCTCCTTTTTATGCAATTCCATCTGGGATAAAATGATCAATAATTCATTGGGCCAAAGACAAAGAACAGAAAACTTTACTATCGTGATTAGGACAGAATGTAGGATTCCAGAGCTATCTTTTTTCTTCAATTATTTTTGGTACATTTTTCATCTAACAACTGATGCATCAAGTGCTCCAGCTGACCTCCAAGATAATCATCCAAACCAAAAATCTTGTTTAAACTTCAAATTCCTTGTGCAAAACAGAACACTTTTCACAGGAGAGCTCAACAAACCAGTAACAAATGAATCACAGTTACTTTTATGACAGATTAATTGCCTTGTGAATACAAGAGAAGCAGAAGATATATCTTAACTTTCAAAAGTCTTTCATAGCTCAGTTTTCATATGCAAGCTAGAAAAATATCTAGATGAAATAACCATATCCTGAATGCAAAATGTGTACCTATGGAGTGAAAGAACAAGACAGGATTAACCTGTTTTTTTTCCTGCCCTCTAAAAAATACTTTTAGTTTTATACCTGGACTCCATGATTGTGTTGACTGTCGTTGAAGGTAAAGTTTTAATTTGTTGGAATAAATCAGCACACTAGATATTCCAAGAACAATCTGCCATCTCAAAACTACCAAAGAAATGTATATAACTGGACAAGAACATAACTCTTTACATAACTATAGATTACATTAAATGCTGTAGAGCTTAAGACTTTCTGGTCTTGCAAAAAATGTTACAGCTACACCTACACCATGTTTAGCTTTTCAATCTCATGAGTATAAGTATTTTTTCTTGGTGGTGGATTTTTTTTTGGTCGTTTTGTTTTGGTTTTTTTTTTTTTTTTTGGTTGGTTGGTTGGTTTTTTTGTTAATGGTTATTTCTGAATCTGTTTCTATTAATTTAAATATGACTAAACTAACAGAATTAATCTTCTGCTTGCAGTAACGTGGTTTTTAATTGTGAATAGATCTTGAAAATAGTCTATCTTCTAGATTTTTTTATTATTTATATTGAAAGCTTCTGTCCTGACAGAGGATAATAATATCAGCCCTAGTCTTTATGTCAAAACCATAGAGAGCCTTTGATCTGATCCCTAGACACTGAAGTCAGTAAAAATAAAACTGAGACAAGAAATTCAACTAAATTCTGGTCCAGAAAGTGATCTGACAGCAGATTTCACAAATCTCTTGTATCCCATATTGTTGAAGAAATGCTCTGCTGCATACCAGCCCAGATGAATTTTTCAAAGCATTGTGCATGGTAAATAACATTAAATATGATTGAGAGTTTGCTATATAAGGACTACTTGCAAAACATTGAAACATAAGTGCTGCTGAGGTTTCAATGTTTTGCCTAGTGCAAATTTAGATAACACTGTGGATGCAATATTAGCTCTAATTATATTGATATGTAATGCTAAATATAGCTTAATACATTGCATGTTTATAGGAAACTAAAACCTTGCTTGTGGGCAGTAGTTGTCTACATTTGAAATGTTCAAAGGCAGGTGTTTTTCATTTCAGATAGACAGCTCAGCATTTAACAGAAAATAGTATCCTTTTCTTCTCAGGAGGGATCCTAGTTATGCATGACTCTCTCCTAATAACCAGAAGATAAACTCATAACTTTCAGGCTCTGGATCTTCCAAGATTTCAATGTATCTTGATTAATGAATGTTCTGAGCTCTGGAAATGTGAGTTGTTGCTAACTGTATATAAATAGAATGGATCCATGATATTCGAGATGAAAACTCCCGTCCACATTAAGCCCTCGGTTCTGTTGCACCGTGTGGGCATCCAGGAATGATGGAGCAATATATAACCCTCTGGGGTTGGATGTGGCTGGGCTAATCAAAGGCATGAGGATGGTTCTCCTAGTCTACAGAACAGTTTCAGTAAGAACTTTGAGGAACTCATTATAATTCATATTGCCCTTATTAGCATTCAGGTTTTTTCTAGCAGTACTTGAGCTACCACCTGTCTCTCTTTATCCTTCCTATGGTGGCATAATAATGCATGCTACTGTGTACACTATCAAAAAATGGGGTTGATGGAGGCAAAATATGTAAATGGAGGAGGTAAGTGAACAAATATAAAGATTGATTGGATTGTCAGGTCTTTATCCAGTGAGAGAAATATCAAATCTGAAGCCAAATTTTGATGAGACTAGACTATTGTCTTGTTAAGAGTCCTTCAGATGTCATTTGACAAAACTAGTAGAAAGCAATGCAGCTGTGACTTTTGAGCTGGCTCAGATTTATTTTTCTTTTTTGAAAGGTAGAGGTTTTGCTATTGACTCAACAGTAGGTGATGAAAGAAAGCCTATGGTTTTAATGTCCTTGATTTTGAAGCTGGAATCAGACTCAGTCTGCTGGCTTAACCATAAATAATGTGTAGAAATCCTCATGAGGTAAAGCAAGAGATGGTTGGTGTTTTTCTTCTCATATCCTTGCCACATGTAGATTCTCTAAAAAAAAAAAAAAAG
>VZRH01005782.1:474576-496794 GCA_013397555.1 Urocynchramus pylzowi
AAAAAAGTAAAATTTCCACAAAAGGTTATTGACATCAAGCTGTGTGTTTTTATACTAACTGCAGAATAATGGAAAATACACTATTTAAACTTAAATAACTTTCATGTTCATTACTAGAGTGCAACATGTAAATTGACAGTAACAATAACAAACAAAACATATAAAACAGCTATCTAAAAGACTGTCCAATGCCCACAGAAAAGCCATTCAGATATGTAAATTATAAACAATTCTATGTTTAGTTAATATTTTTCATTTAAAGAGACAATGCTGCTGAACTTACTTTGCACTTGCACACATTTCCTAGATAGTAAGAAAGAATATACATATGCAAGTTATAGTTGTTGATAGGATATATTGATTAATGCATTATCAGCTTAGCATTCAGTTAATACCAACACTTGTGACCCATTGGAAATTGACAATGCTTATAAGTTAGTATGCATTGAAGTAACAATAAAGTGAGTGAGGTCTAACTGAAAATTAATAAAAGTGCTCAAAGTGATAATTAGCATTCAGGAAAAGATTGCGTAGAAAACAAGTGTGTAGAAATGGAAATGAGTCAAGCAGTCCAAATGTTATAGATTGGGCAAACATTGCTATTCCAGAATGAACTGCAAGTAGATGTCCCTGACCAGATGCTTCTTCCTGTTTAGCATTATTCCATCTTTACAGATGACATCACTAAAGCAGGGTCAATCTCTAAAACATGGTCTATCATTGAGCCAACAACAAGATCATTCCAGTTAAAGACCTTGAGATTTCTTGAAGAGTTGAGTCAGAATGACTCTGGGAAACTGTCTGATAGCAATACAAATAAATTCTGTAGAGGCAAGTTTATGTTCCACACTTACTGAAGAAAAGATCCAGGGCATAAATGTAAAATAGTGTTTAAATAGTGCTTAAATGAATAAGCAGTCATACAGTGGATAAAAAATGGCCTAAAAATTGAAGAGGCATAAGCAATGTGACGATAATAAAAAATATTAGATAAAATTCTGAAATATAGTAAAAAAGAATGCCATAAATAAGACATGAGATGAATATTCTACTCCTTTTGATACTGCCATATTCTTTTTGAAAAGCCATAAGG
Organism: Urocynchramus pylzowi; assembly: GCA_013397555.1. Lineage (NCBI taxonomy): Eukaryota > Metazoa > Chordata > Aves > Passeriformes > Fringillidae > Urocynchramus > Urocynchramus pylzowi. The sequence continues at coordinate 475,670 of VZRH01005782.1, forward strand.
AGTGTCTGATAATCATTTTGGGGCAAAGTAGTTTAAGAAAGGTGTAAAACAAATTGGAAAGCCAAAGGAGGGTGACAAAAATACGTTATCGTTTTAATTTTCATCAATAATGATTTAGGTGTCATGCAAAATATTTTCATTCCAAAGACAGACATGCACTGGAATATTTTATTTACATAGATATTGCGAAACACTTTTCAATGAAGATTTTTTAGAGGTGTGTCTGTGAAAGGAGTTGAGATCTCTTGAACATAGTTTGAAAAGATGAAGATAATTAAACTCTGGAGAGATTTGTATTTCCATGATTCTACAATATTTTGGCTTATTGTCACCTTCTTCCCACTTCTGAAATGTCAATGTTTCAATGATACTTCTAGTATTCAAAAAAAATTTATGAAGATATTTTCAATACAGCTTTTTGACTGTATCTACTTTAGATTATCAACATCTCTATGAGCTTCTATATAACACAGGACATAAAGCTACACCAGTGATATGTTCTTTGTTGTTGAAATGTATTTGAATTTCATATTTGAATTCCTCAGATATACTAATGGCATCAGCAGGTTGGTTTGATACATTGAATCAATCCTTTAAACAGCTTTGATTCTGAAGAATGATGCTCCTCCACCAAGACTACCTCCAACCTTATACAGCTCTCTGGGCCACTTCAAGTTTATCCTGTTTATCTAATGAAGAAGTACAAGATAAGTACCTACTACATTGTAGGTTGGTCTAGAGATCAAAACAAAGAAAAAGTAGTGTCACACTAGTGATAGGTTCAAAATACCATCCCAAGCACTTCTGAAATAAGAGCATTACTCTAAAAACTGGGGTTTAGTTTTCTATTGTGATACAGACTGTAAGTTTGCTCTGTTCACTCTCCATTTCTGCTATGCTTCTTAAGAAGCTTGGGCCAGGAGAAAATCCCTGTAGGAGGAGAAGCAATCTAATGTACCTGGTGAAAATTTGAGATACTGCAGGGTGAGGCAGAGGATTCTACAGACATGTTGCAAGAGGCTTTGGTTTAAGTATAGTTTCAGCATCTGGTAAGAACTCGGCAGTTCATTGCAAATAAAAAAATTGCTAACCTGACTACAACAAATGTTAGATGCCAAAACTCACCAGACAGAGAAGGGAGAGGGGGGGAATGAAAAAGGAAAGGCAATTGTTATTAATCTTTTTGGATTAGTCTCTGTCTAGCAATTTTGAGTGTTTAGTCAAGAGACAATTAGGAAAATAAATGGGAACACATGACATTTCATCCACTTACACCCCATATTCTCCAAGCTGCTTTCAGGTAAAGTAATTTCCTGACCTTTTATTATTTGCATATTTAGTAACCACCATTGAATCTCTCTTCCATGTTGTTATTAAGCCACTTTCTGAACCCTTTAAATAATCAAATTTAAAAAAATCTATTTAAAATTATTCTAGATTATAGTGCAATAAAACCTAGTTTTTATGGGCTCAAAGACTTCTTGTTTCACCTTTCATTCAATAAATTTTGCCACTGCAAATTATCCTGATATTTTCATGATCCTGTGCACTAAGCAAAAGAAATATGACCAGACACAATTAAATATCAAATAAGGGAAGTAAGCACTCAGAATGATGATGATGATCTACCTCAGATGAAAATGATCTACCTCATCTAAAGCATCTAAACTACATTTTCACTAGTGAATGATTGTTCCTGATATTAAATTTTATGCGTGCATTTAATGTAGATAACATAATACTTCATTTTTCTACCACATCTTCTGGCTTTAACCTTATTGTAATGGATTTACTAAGAGGCTGTTTCTTGATCCAAAGCTTTATGATCAATGCTATATATCTCCTTTACTTCTCTTAATCCCTGAGAACCTTAAATCTATGAAAAAAAATAATCTGTAATGCAGCAGCAGTTGAAGTTTTCTGTTTAGTTTTCCATAGGCTGAAACTGTAAAGAAAGAGTAAGAGAAAAAAAAATTTTAAAATGCCGACTTTTTTACATTGTAGTTTGCTTTCATTTACTTTGTTTTCTGCATAGAAGGAAATAAAAGTTTCATGCAATAGAATGATTAAAATAAGAGGGCTATGTGGTGGGGACCTGAACAAAAGCTTCTGAATTTGCTTAATTTTTGTGACAAATTGTTACTGAAGAATAAGATATGTTCCCTGTTTGTAAATATAATAAAAGTAATCTTGCTCAATACTAATAAAAAGAAAATTGCATCAAGATGAATTAAAATAAGATGATTATTGAAGGAAATTTTGAAAGTTACTAGTTTTGTTGAGCATTTTTTTCAAAGAATCACTGAATTGTTTGGGTTGGAAAGAACTTAAAAATCATCTCTTTCAATGACCCTGGCATGGGCAGAGACATCTTCCACTGGACCATGCTGCTCAAAGCTCCATCCAAGCTGGTCAGGAACATTTCCAGGGATCAACATCCCCAGCTTCTCTGGGCAACCTGTTCCAGTGCCTCACCACCTTCAAAGTAAAGAATTTCTTCCTGATACCTAATCTAATCCTGATATTTTTCATTTTAAAGCCATTGCCCTTGTCCTGTTACTACATGCCCATGTAAAAAGTCCCTCTTCAGATTTTTTGTAGGCCACCTTAAAGTACTGGAAGGCTGTTCCCTGAAGCTTTCTCTTCTCCAGGCTGAACTCTCCTAGCCTGTCTTAATAAGTGAGGTGTTCCAGCCCTCTGAACTTCTTCATGGCCTCCTCTGGACACACTCTTTGGTTTTTTTTACTCCTTGGGTGTGCTGAGCGTAAGAGGACCTCTGTCTTGGACAGAATGACATGTGGTTCAGCCCAGTGTTATGTACCACTGTGAGCATAACTCTGCTGGAGGAGGAAACTTGCTATTTGGATCATATTATGCTGATATACATTGGGCAGGTCTTTGGGCTCATTCTTTCTCCTGCCTGAGCAAGTTTGGGATTAGGAAGACTATTAGTTTATGGAAACTCAGTCATGATGAAAGAGATAGTAGGCTTGAGGAAGCTGTTCATAGTACACTGAAACTGGCAGGAAAATTTTTTCATTAAGAACAAGTGGGACCATATGAGAGCTCTGGTATGACATTGAATAATAAATAATATGTTGCTGCAATGCTAACATAGTGTGTGCACTGTAATTCACACACAAATATGCCATTTTTGCAATATAGGCATACTTATTGACGTCAAATCATAATGCTCTGAGTCCCTGGAAAGAATTCAGGAAAAACAGTGAGAATAACAGACTTTTAGAAGACATTATTCACAAGGAAAGAGTGAAACAATTTATTCTGCTGAAAGAAACTCTGACTGGGGCACAGTCACAGAAAAGGTAGCTACAAATAGGAAGAAACCAACCTGTTTTCATGCACACTGCTAACAGAAAGAAAAGGATGAGCATGAATTAACTTATTATCAATAGAAAGAACAAAACTACTAGTTTCCATTGTTTTAGACTCTTAAAAACAAGTGTATCTGTAAAGAATTATGCAAGCATGGTCAATCCTACTAGAAAACTAAAGGATTGGCTAGCTGAATTTTGAAGTATTCTTTTCTTTCCAGACATATCTGTCCATTATTTTTAAGTATGTATCTGTGTTCTTTTGGTCCAACTTTGCTTATCTCAGGCTCCGTGCTGGTTTTGGCTACAGTAGAGTCCATTTTCATCACAGGAGCTTGTATGGGACTGCATGTTGGATTTGTGCTGAAAGCAGAGTTGAAAGCACAGGGATGTTATAGCAGCTGCTGAGCAGTGCTTGCACAGCCAGGGCTTTTCCTGCTCCTCACACCAACCTGCCAGTGATTAGTGAGCAGGCTGAGACTACACAAGCATCTTGGAGGTGACACAACTAGGACAGCTGACCCCATCTGATCCAAGAGACATTTCATACTCATTTCCCTTTCTGAGCATATGGCATCGTGCTTAGTATATAAAGGGGGAGAGAGAAGGAAGGGGAGGGAATGGAGTGATGGCATTTTTCTTCTTCAGTGAACATGTAATGGAGCCTGGCTCTGTGACACTTGGTTTGTGGCTGTGGTTAAAACACAACAGTTGCCCCTTGCACACCTGCGAGCAGAACAGATATTTTCATCTGCTCCAGTACCTGAGCCAATAAAAACAAAATGCTCTCAAATTATCCTTGAAAATCAAACAAATGAATGACATTTTAATTGCATATGCACTGTAATCTAAAATCTTAATGAATTTGTATAGCTTAAGGTGTAAGCTTCACAACTAGGATTTTTCATCTAAAAATGGTCCAAAAAACCTGACTTCACTAAATCTTCGCTTATTTATGATCATATGGGTGACCTAAACAACATAATGGGGTTTTTATATTTTTCTGTAAGATCAGATGTTTCATAAGCTACAGATGAATCCTTTAAGAGAACCAGTATTTGTTCTTGAGGAGAGTGCCCAGTGAGAATTTAGGCTTAGTACTCGATATAAAATGGAGATTTATTTCTCTGCATTTTTGAGGCATGTTCCATTTAATAAAGATGAGTTAAGGGTAATATTTCTATGAAGCAATCCACAGATTCAAGTTGAATCTGGTTGAAAATACCTTTTTATGGATTAAAAACCATTAGTTGTCAAAGACAGTATGCAAACCTTGCTGTTAATTTGAACAAAATACATTCTGACCTGTTTTTCCAATGTCCTTCGCAACATATTTTTCTGTATAGCATATTTTCACTTCTGTCACATTTCTCCCTAATTATTTTTTAGGAGGAAAAAAAAAAAATCTACTTTGAAAGTAAATATTTTGCTCTTTAGAAGACTTTAACTTGCTGACTAATAAAACATAAATGGCTGACAGACTAATCATGGCTATAGGTATAATCCTATAGTCATCTACAAAGTAACTGTGCTTACTAGTCCATTGTAAAACTTTGTTATTTTTTAAATATTTTTGAAACTGTGAGAGTAATTGGCACACAATGTTGTAGAACTATAACCTCTACATATACTTGAAAACCCTGGTATGATAGATGGCAGAGCCCTTTAATTCTGTGTCTGCCTATTAGTCTATGTTATTGACCCTTTCCTAGTTAGTTCTTTTAATACTTCAGAGACCAGATCAATATTTATCATGTTCCACATGAAATCTAATATAAATGAGACCATGGAAATTATAGCTCCATGTCCCCTATATATTTCTTAATACTTGAAAACAGCAGCTGGAGAAGAATTATTTCTAGAGATTTTAACTTACTTGAATAAGTAACTTCAAGACAGTACACTCCAGCCTGCGAGTTTGTTACCACCAGATCCATGTGAAGATTAGTCAGAGATCTTTGCAGATGCTCACAGAGGTGTTTCATTTAAAGTTGATTCATACACATAAAATTCCAGTTGAGCTTAAAAACTGTTTGAAACACAGTTTTCCATGGGCTAATGAGAACAAGTTGCTGTTCTTGATTAGGTTTCATGAGTTTCTGGAAAGGTCTATGTGATAGAATAGTCCAGTTTTTCAGGAAAGGGCTGATGCAGTATTTGCTATCATGATTTCTTAAAAAAAAATTGATTTTGTATTTTTCTTTTGTGTGCGTGCTTGAAATGCATTATATGCACAGTGCTTCTATGAGACATCAAGGGGCTAGGGAAGAAGAAAAATCTGTCTTGATAAGTTACTTGGATGCAATTTTTGCTTGTATTTGTTTACTTTGCAGTCTTTCTTTGGCAGAATGTAAATTAACAGCTAGAGTAATTATCAAGTTGAAGAACAGTGTCCTCATCTCCACTGATTTGTTTTGTTTTGAGTTAAGCTGATTACCACCATATCTGTGCTTAGTAAGGAATTCTTTCCTAGACAGAAATTACAGTTGTTCTGGTTTTGGCTTGTTTGATGGTCTTTTTCCTATAGGAAAAAGGAATTCAATCACTTAATTTCGTCTTTGGAAATGTCATATTTCTAAATCTTTTTCTCTATAGAGGTCTTGTGAGAAAATTTTAACTTTGATGCCTTTGATCCCTTTCTCCCAGATATCTGGTGTACTGGCACTGTACACCAATGTCTATAGATGCATCCTACCTTGGGTGTTTCTCAATAAAAGCCAATGGAATTGAATCTTCTGAAAATTTTTCTTAACAGGAATTACATTTTTTTAGCATTACAAAGATTCACTAATTTTTAACATGAAATAAATTGCCTACCTAGTGTTGCATTTTTAAATACCATATTCTAATATGAAGCTTGTTTTATTATGCATGAAGTCAAATGGTTCCCCCTTTATTTTAGAATTTTAAAGATAATATTGTACATGATTTTATGTATACATATTTTTTCTAGGTTAAAATAACAGGTTAGTTAAGAAAAAAATATACTAGAGAAAAGCTTTTGGATTATAGTAGAAATTATACCTATTATGAAATATGATACGTACAAATACCCTAGAGACAGAGGCAGGTATCTTAGGAAAACCACACAATGAGGTAGGAAAAAGTCAGTCTGAGAATACCAACTGCCATGAATTTGAAAATTCTTAGTTCCCCAAGGACATCAGTCATTGCTACATGACAGAAAGGTTCCTTTTTTAACAAGCCCAAATCACACTTTGCAGAAACAAAGACTCAGAAAAAAAATCAATTCCAGATAAATATAGAAACCCTTCAAAAGAATATTTTAAAAAAACACCCTATTATTAATAGGTATGACCCTCAACTTTAATAATTATTAGATCTTACAGTATGAAGCATTTTAAATGTGGCTTTGGAAGGTCTGCTACAGGGATTCTTTACACATCCTGGACAGTGGTTTTCATGCACTGTCCTTCTTTGCTCTTCAGTTCCAAATATTTTGGTGAATAGTATGTCTATCCAGATTTCTGGCAATGTTAAGAGCACAAGATTGTGTTCTTTTACAACAGTCAATGGGCTGTGTTGATAAATTCATCAAGGATAATACTTTTTAAAACCTGCTGCTCAGCATTACATAACCACCTATTTACATGACATTTTAGCTTGGTTTCCAGTATTTACAGCACTTCAACAGTAAAGACAATTTTTTTTTTTTATCTGATTGCACATTTTCTTCTTTTTAAAATAACAATATATTGTAAATTACTTTAATAAGGAAATATTTAAGAACATTTTAAAAATGTTCTCTTCTGGTTTAACAAGCCCAAACTGTCATAATTCAGAGTTTGAAAGAATTCTATTTTACACAAGGAATTCTAGGGATCCATGAGAGTCATCATTATAATTTAAGAGTGTTAAAAAATAAACAAACTAAAAGCCCCATGTTTTTCCTTTTCCAAGGCAAGTCATCATTTAGAGTAATTCTGGTTTGCTACACAACACATTAGATTTGTGTCTGTGACAGGCCAAAAGGAACTCCTTCAATTTTCCGGTATATGACAAATCTATCTTCTTAATGCTTCTTTCTGTTTTGTTTTCTGATTTCCAACATGGTTATCTGCCTTTTTTTACCTATTTATAACTTGTCTTATTGTTACTGTCCTAGTGTCCTGAACTGACTTCTAATTTTAAGAGTGGCATGAAATCCTTATACGGTTTTAATTTAAGGTAAAAATTCCCAGTGTGGTGTTTTGCTTCCTTATGATAACCTTTATTAAAAGAAAAATAAAATAAACTATCAGAAGAGTTAAAGTTGTTGCATATTAATGTCTGTTGCTTATTGATAATTGGATTGAGATTGATTACATTGAAAAGGTGTTTTTCTGATGGTCTTATTTCTTTGTTAAATGTTAAATCAATTTTTACTATGAATTTTGTCTGGTTTTCATCTTATTCCATGTCTTTTGAATCATTCCATTTTAATCAGCATTGAAAAAGCTTTACAATTATGTCATTGCTGACACAGATTCTATTAGGGTGGTGTCATGTATTATTACAGGCATCAGATTAAATGCAAAAAAATATTCACATGTCTAAATTTGTTGTTGTAAGTAGAGTGCTTAATTTTCATTTAATATGTCACTCAGTAGGTCACAAGGACCGTCACAGAGCATCTTGTTCCTTTATTTTGATAGTAACAATTTTTTAAAGTTAATTTTGTCTTTCAATGACCTATTAAATCATTAGTCTAAGCAATTTATTTAAGTAGCCCCTAGCTGTTCAATACTAATGGAGCAAATCTCTTCTCAAAGACTCCTTAGAGCTTTTTACAGCATTTGACTGACAATATTTAGGTTTGTTCTGAGCTTGTGTGAACAAGTGAAGCAACAGGCAAGTTGGACCCTTCTGGAAACAGGAAGGAGAATGTGATCTCTCCTGAGCATCTCTTGGGAGAGCATGTTAGAGGCTTTTGAGGAGCAGAGAGGAGGCAGGCACAGCATAGATGTGCAGCAACATACACTGACTGAGGTCATTGAATTGAGTGCAAGAGAAAATCACAAAGGAGAATTTACCAGGCAGAAGAAAATTTGATTTAAAATAATTGTAATTTCCAGAATGACTCTTTGAATTTTGTCTATTTTAAAATTTAACATTTTTAATTCATAATCTAAAAGTCTTTATTTTAATTTTTGGGAGTTTGTTAGGGAGGCCAAGGCACACACACTGAGAAAGACCCTGTCACAAAGAAGTTTTACTCTTTTTGACTCAAGACACTATGAACTTAAGACCTATTTTTAACTGCATTATAATATTTTCTTCTCAGAGGATTTCTTGGAGAGAAATTAAGTTTGATGAGACAGCAGTAGAGCTTTCAGATCTGACATATGTGAGTACTGTGAAAATCAGAATAGCGGTACTTGAAGATTAACCTCTCCTGACTCAAGGCTGATTGTACTGTTCATGCTAAATAAAATTTTATCTTTTTGATTCATATCTGTCACAATTTCAATTTTTGATTCAGATATCACATAATATATCTATGATAGGTGTGTACAATTGTCTCACAATCATCACAGCAGATTGACAACCCATCGTTCTGAAAAAAAGAAAGGGAAACAAAGTATTTGCTTTTCAAGATTAAAAGAAGAGGGGGGTAATTTACCCTTAAAAGAATCAAGTTGCCAGAAGCATCAAAGCATGAAGTAATAGATTTGATTGTTTTGTAGGTTTGGGGGTTTTTTATTTAGTGAATTGCATTTTTTGTGAGGGACTCAAATAATCCTGGTATTGTTGATACAGCCTATTATTTTAATTTTTTTCTCTGTAATATTTAGAGGATAGTTCTAACCATCCCTAAATTATGGTGGCACCAGAGAAATTTTAAAAAAAATAAAAAATTAAAAATATTTTAGAATTTTATAGGCTTCAAGACTGAAAGTTTTCGCAACATTAACAATCAGAGATGCATATTTTCTTTTTTTTGTCTATGTCACCATCTTGACATTTTTCTTGACTTCCTAAACAATTTTTAGTTTTCTACTTTATGTGCTATAATTTATTTATTGACTGTAGATAATAAATTCTCCATTCAAACTAAACAGCAATACCTGAAGTAAAATTTCTGTTGTGTTTCTGTGCTGAGTTTGCTTTATAATCAATGCACAGTGAGGGGATCTGCATTAGCAGAGCCCATCACAGACTCACTCTTACATGAACAGTTTCACATATGAATTAGAGATTGTGTCTTTTCTATGCTCCTTCTGAGTTCTGGGGTTTTGTTTCAAGCTCTTCTGGTCACACAGATTTTTTTTAATAATGTTGACTTCCAAAGTCAGTGAACTGAAAAGGTTTTGAAGTATGCATTGTCCATTAAATTCTTGTGGGTTTGGGTTTTTTTTCACTTTGTTGGAGTAGAATGAAATGTGGTGCTTTTCACTGAAAAGAAATGCATACTGTCCATAGTACCATGATAATCTTTGTTTTGCAAAAAAAAAAAAAAATAGTAATAAGGATCTGGCAAAGAAATTTGAAAAAAACCCAAATTACTTCAATAAATGTGAGTGACTAATTCAATGTAAAGCACATAAAGGAGCTGGAGACTGTTTTAGAACTTTCTTGATCTATGCCTGTTAGAATTTTCAAAAAAAAAAAAAAATGCAGATATCAAATTATTGTTATGATATCAGCACAGCAAATTCCAGAAGGCCTATAATAACATTATTATTAGTGTGGCTGCTATCTGACATACCAGTACCCACCCAAAAAAGCTGAAGTTTTATATTTATTAGTAATTCTTTTCATGGGTAATACAGATGATATAAAATAGTCCTGCATCTTTCTCTATTAAATTTGGGTAAATTAGTGATCACTCAACCCTTTTTCTGGAAGACATATACCATGTTATTGCCATTTCCATGGCATTTAGGATGTATTTGTACTATCACACAAATACCAAGTTGACCTTTCCAAATGGTATTTAAAGTATGTCTTGGATTTCTCTTACACAGTTTTAGACTTTGTTAGGCACAAATGCCATACTTATGATTAACCTCCTATTAATTAATTGCTTAGGTACATACTGCTCACAGGTCCAGCTTGTATTTTTGTTACTTAGTATGAATCCTGGTCCAATAATATATTGTTAAATATGGATGAGGCTGGAGGACATATAGATCTTTTCCTTAAGAGTAGGCATTTTAAGAATAACTAGCCTTCAAGATGAGGTTAAAGCAAGACTTCAAATAGGCTGAGTACTTATTTTTAAGTGTATACAATCATTCAAAATTCGATTTTTTTTTTTAAATTCAGATGTAAATCTGTAGTAAATAAAATAGAGTTAGGGTAGGCAATCAAGCACTAGACCAGTAGCACCCATGTTGTTTTGCATAACAAAACCAAGAAGATATAAAATGCCCCAGATAAACTGTTTGTACAGAGTCTTGACATTTAAAAAAAAAAAAATTAGAAACCAGGATTATCAAGAAAATTCTCTAATTTATTTTATTCCTGTACTATTTGGGAAATTTGAATTTTGGAAATATTAATGCATACACGTGCATAAATAAATGGATTGTATATCTAATTCTTGTCACTATTTTTTTTTCCTTTTAATGTAAGGAATGTCAATCTGAAATGGAAGCAAGCCAACTAATTGGGGTATAACAGGTGTTTAGACTCTCCTAAAATTAGTTAATACTAAAAATTATTTAAAAACCGAATTTCAATTAATAAAACAGAGTTCTCATCTCCTTTGACAGGTAGGATAAACAGTTCTAAAGACAAAAAGCAACATTCCAAATACATGAGCACAGAAAAGATAAGTGTTTCCTCCAGAAAATTACTTTGAAATAATATTTTAAAGACTCAAATTAAAATATAAAATTTTTCTTCAGACAACTGAGGGCATTTTAATGAAAAGAAAAATCTGAAATATTTTGGTAAACCCAGATCCATCTGACTGATTTTCTGGTACTTTCACTCCTGTGTGAAAATAAGCAGGATCAAGTTCAAAGCAGGTAAGTGTAGTGCAGATGGATATTAGTTTTGCAAATATACACAATTGCCAATCAGCAGTTTTTATTTTCTTTTCTAATGTAACATAAAAATACTCCTAAATTTTGTAGTGGTGATTTGTCATTTGTGTTCTATCTACTATACATTTATATTAATAGTTTATATAAAATACTTGTTTTTTCACTGTCCATGGGGCTGTTGATTTTTGTCTAGTATTAATATCTCTAAGGATGTTTTTTAGTCTTTCTGTATTCTCCTTGAATTTTCAGTAAGTGGACTCTTCACTGAATCTGAAAATTCTTTAAAGGGATTCCTAGTACAAAATAGAAAATGCATCTATAAATAATTGAAGTATGCAGGCCATTGATTTACAACAAAATAAATGACAGTACTAGATGTATATTGACTCCTAGATATGTAATTAGGTCTATCAATAATAGATGCTAATATTAGATTAAAGATGGGTTATATAAATAATGCAAAAGCATATTAGAAGGAAGTGCCATAAACCTAGAATTTCCACATGTGTAGAAGTCATGAATCTGCAGAACTGGGAATAAGACTGCTAGGGAATCTGTGAAGTTGCAGAGCAAACACAGCTGAAAGGCTGTTTTTAGACTCCATGTGTTTTGTGTCTTTCTGCTCACAGCACATTCTTTTAACTCTGTAGTTTTTCTACTCTAATTTTCATTTTACTGATTTTTTATTTTCTGTTTGACTAAAGTGAATTATTAACAATATGTGAAAGGAACATCAAAAGCTCATTTTGTTTAGGTCATATAGTGTAGGAATCTCTTTATCTCTCAAAACCTGACCCTTGTGCACAATTTAAAATTCCTTACGTAAAGTCTGTTATCTGAAACTTTTTTGCCTGGAGTTCAACTGGGCAGTTCTATCAAATTCTGAACTGTGATAGAATAATGTTTTTATGAATAAAAAAAAAAAAAAAAGAAAGAAAAAAAAGATTTTTTTTTTCTCATATATTCCATATCCTGTTGTCTTTACCTTGTGGATCTTCTCTGAATTATGTCAGACTCTTGTCTCTGAACAGACATTGTAGATTCCTGCTATCGCCCTGTGGTACGTAATCCTCCTTGTGTGGAGGAAATTATTCTCATCTAGGAGTAAGAGGGAAAGGAGTCACTTTCCTTTTGTGTTGGTTTCCAGTTCTTTACTCTTTGTCACCAAGGGTAAGATGTTGACCCTGACAGGCTTGAGATGTCTCTGCAAATCTCACAAATTTCAACAAGGCCAAGTAAAACTTCCTGCACCTTAGTTGAGGGAATCCCAAGAACAAGTACAGTCTGGGCAGATAATGGCTGGAGACTAGCCCTGGGTAGAAGGACTTGGGGGTGTTTGTAGATGAAAATGTCAACGTGACTCTACAATGGGTGATTGCAGTCTGGAAACCAACTGCATCCTGGGATGTATCAAATGAATTGTGAGCAGCAGGTCAAGGGAGGTGATTCTGTCTCTCTATTCTGCTCTTGTGAGAGTCCACCTGGAATACTCTGTCCAGGTATGGGGTCCCCAAAACAAAAAAAAGATATTTGCCTGTTGCAATGAGTCCAGTGGAAAACCACTAAATTGATCACAGGGCTGGAGTACTTCTATGAAGACAGCCAGGGAGATCTAGGGTTGCTCAACCTGGAGAAGAGAAGGCTCCAGGGAGACCTTAGAACACCTTACAGGCCTTAGAGGAGACATATAAGAGAGCTGGAGAGGGACTTTTCATAAAGGTTTGTAGTAGATAGGACAAGGACAAACACTTTTTAAGCTGAAGAAGTCTAGGTTTAGCTAAATAATAGGAAGAAATTCTTTAGTGTAAGTGTGGTGCAGCACTGGAAGAGGTTGCACAGAGACAACCATCCCTGAAGGTGTTCAAGACCAGGATGGATGGAGCTCTGAGTAGCCTATTTATTCCTGTAAAATTGATTTTTTTCTCCTCAGGTTCTTTTTCCCATTCCTGAACAGGCCCTACTTTGTTATGAAACTTTGTGAGTTTTCTTAAAAAAGAAAAAAAGTTGTCTGTCTTTTGGTGATAAAATATGGGAATAAATTTTATAAAGTAGGTCTAAACCCCATTTTCCCAAAGTTATATCTCATCCCTCTCACATTTTTCTTGTGCTCTAAATATTCAGCAGTACAGCTGGAGGAACTGTTGAAGCCTCTAGATGTAATAACTTACATAGAGTTGAAGTGGACCTTTTGTATACAGGCTTACAAATATCACATTAAAGTGCATTATGTCTACAGTAAACCCATAGTCATCAAAAATAAAGAATTATAGATCACTTGCATCATCACCGTACAAAATTTTGCCTTCTATTTTTTATTCTTTTTTTTTTTAATATCTTCAGAGTTCTTTAAATCGTCTAAAGGAAAAGTCAATATGTTTTGGTGAATTAATTCAAATTCAGAAACTATGTTTCCTCATCATATGTTTTCTAGCACATTTCTGTTTTGGACAACTACCTCATCATTCCCTGTTGTACTTGCCCTTTGCAAAGATTTTTTTCTCACTATATTTTTTTCTTTTCTTTATCACTTTTATTTCTCCTCCTCACTTCTCTCTTGCCTTTTATATTTCCTCTTCAAAAAGTTGTACAAAAGATATTAACTCACTGATAGTGAGTGCCTTTCTGTTACTGAAATTTCATTTACTTTATGAGAACAGAGTACAGGGAGGTAATGAAGCAAAAATGAGTGTTTTGACAGATGTTAAAGTCATAGGCTATAAGGATCAAAAGAACAGAAAACAATCACATATAATTTGGAACTCTTGCTCATTCCACAACTGTTGTAGTTTAACCTCAGCTGGTAAATAAGCCACACACTAAGCTACTGACTCACTCCCTCACCAGCAGCATGGGAGAGAGAATCAGAAGGGCAAAAGTGAGAAAACACATGGTTTGAGATGAACACAATTCCGTAGGTAAACTTAATAGGTAAACAGAAGCCATATACAAGCAAATATAAATAAGGAATTCATTCACAACTTCACATGGCCAGACAGGTGCTCAGCCAGTCCTGGAAAAGCAGGGCTCCATCACACGTAACAGGGACTTGTGAAACCAAATGATGTCACTCCAAACATGGCGGTACCCCCACCTTTCTGCATCTTCCTCCAGTTCTGTATGCTGAGCATGACATCACATGAGATGGGATACCTCTTTGGTCAGCTGGGCACAACTCTCCTGGCTCTTTCCACTTCCAATTCCTTGCCCACCCACAGCTGCCTTGCCGGTGGGGTGGCATGAGAAGCAGAAAAGGCCTTGATGCTGTGCAAGCACTGCTCACTGAAGTGACATGAGAACTAAAAATTGAGTATTCAAAAGGTCTTGAAAGAACAGTAATTATCAGTTTGTTTTTAAAAACAGTATAACTTGACCAAACAACCCTCTGGAAGTGAGAAACAGTGGAAAGGGTAACTGGGATACTAATTGTCAAGAAAATAAACCTGTAGGAGTACAGAGCTCTTAGCAAAAAGTGTGAAATACTGAATCAGTAAAATAAAGTAATTGCATTTAACATCTAGTCATTTCCTGAAGGCAAGCATGTGGCCTGAAGGTATGTGCAGAGCAGGTGGCAGAGAAGAGAATGTAGCCCAGGTGGAGACCCCTTCTGCAGGTTGTGCCTACAAGGTTCATGCTGTTCACTCATGCAGAGATACCTGAACTAACTTTGAATTACTTCACTGCGCTACCAGAAGCAGCATTAATTTTCCACTCAGAACAATTAGCACTGATGAAACAGAAGGTACATTCACCTGTCCAGAATAGCAGATAGTGGAATAGTCCCTGGTATCTATCCCTGGACTATCTTTTTTCTTCTCCTGCATACATGTGGGGGTGTTTTTGCATATGAGCATTCTCTTCTTTTACTCACTTTCTTTCATATTCTGATGAGAAACACAATGTAAGTCTTCATTTATACAGAAGGAAAGAAAATCAGTTCAGTTTGTTTAGCTATGAGAAACCTTCATCTAGAACATTATTTCAGAATTTGTCTTTAGACAGGATGAGGATGAGGAAAACCAGTCTGTTTTCCCTACTTATTTATATTACCATATACTATTAGGCTGTTCAAAAATACAAAATAATTACATCAATATGTGTTGGAAGGAGCTAAATTTAGAAGGATATTCAAATAGTATCATTAGTATGGAGATTTCTGCCAGGAAAGACAGGAAATTTTATCACTCAATGAAAGACATTTGCCAAACATTACTGGCATTTTGTTATACCCTGGCATGAATCAAAAGTAATGTAGCTACACCTGTGAAATTAGTTGCATCCAAGTTCTTAAAATGTAGACTCCACTAAAATTGCATTGTTTGTCATTTCAGAAGTTCCTTTGAGTTGTTTAAAATTGTGAGCTCATTGTTAAAAATATTAAGATAATAATCAGTATTAGCAATGAAAAATATAAATGTAATACCCTAAGCAATCAAAAAGTGTGAATGAACTGAAAAGTAAAAGTTCAGAGATTGTTTAGAGTCTTCTGTCCATAGCTGAGAATGCCAAGATTCGATGCATATTTTCATTTTAACAAAGGAAAGATTGAGTGTGAAGCTGATTGTCATTCTAGTCAACATTGCCCTTGTTGATTTTAGCTAGAACTCTCTTCTTCTGTCAGAATCAGTTTATATTCAAGTATGTCAAAGTATCTAATGACAAATGTGGACAGCATTGCAATATGGTCAGTATAATTTGCAAGCAGTTACCTTGGTAAAAGATTTGTCTGCTTGTTAATTTCCTAATAAAGATTTTTTTTTTAACCTATTAATTTCCTTCTCTAATACCATTTCAAGTTAAAATAATATCAGGAATAGTTAATCCAACCAGTAGCATTTTCATGAGTAAATATTTGTCCCTAGAATAGATTGATTTTAATTTACGTAGTACTGTGAATTTCTCTGCCAAATCAGTAGCAAAATAGCTGGGAGTGGACTCTTCTATGACACAACTGTGAAATTAGATCTGCAATTTTTTTTTCAGCTATAGAACATACAAGTTGGGAACTGACATTCAAATTCTCTGTGCATAAGCTAGGCACTCTCTTAATTTTCTCTCCACAGGACTGGCTTTATGAGTGTATGTGTTTGTTCTCTAAGTCAGTTAATCTTTAGATCTTCCTATAGAAACTGCTAGCTGGGTTGTTGGTTTTGTTGTCTCTCTGCAATGTTGACACTTTCCCATCAAATAAAACATGGTCAATTCATTTAGCTGGTTCATTTATAAGTACCACTTTTCTGATCTACAACATATTCTGTTATGCCTCATATGTTGATAATGAAATAGTTATAGTACCTTTATTAAATTTGCATTCTATTTTGTATGTAAATGCATATACATAATTGTACATAATGCATGTATACATACATCCATAATATATATGTATGTGTGTATGTACACATCTATCTAAAATATACAGCCAAGAAGTGTTAAAAATTAATGCTATTTGTTTCTATAGAAAATATCTTTTGCAGAGCTGAGAATAAGCAAAATTATTCATACAACACTCATCATACTTTCACTGTGGTTTATAGTGTCTTGTAGAGGATGTATTATTTGTGAATTAGTTCATTTACAGGATAATGCAGAGCAAGCAAATAGACAAGCATATAGTCCTGGTTATGTATCACATTACATTTGAACTGCAAAGTAGTGCAGCTTCCTGTGCTGTATTTTAAAACAGAAATTTACCAAACAAAAGAACGTTATTCAAAGTTCACAAATACTGGGTCAGAGCCTAAGATGTATAAATCAGTGAAGCTCCAATGAACATGAGCCAGCAGTGCCCTGGCAGCCAGGAGGGCCAACCCTGTCCTGGGGGGCATCAGGCCCAGCATGGCCAGCTGGGCAAGGGAGGGAATTGTCCTGCTCTGCTCTGCTCTGAGGTGGCCTCACCTCGAGTGCTGGGGGCAGGTTTGGGTGCCACAATGCAAGAAAGACATTAAACTATTTATTAGAGAGATCCAAAGGAGGGCAACAAAGATGGGGGAGGCCTTGAGGGGAAGCCGTATGAAGAATGGCTGGGCTCACTTGGTCTGTTCAGCCTGGAGAAGAGGAGACTGAGGGAAGAACTCATTGCAGTTACAACTTCCTTGTGAGGGGAAGAGGAGGGACAGACCCTGATCTCTTCTCTGTGGTGACCAGTGACAGGAACCGAGGCAATGGCCTGAAGTTTTGTCAGGGGAGGTTTAGGTTGGATATCAGGAAAAGGTTCTTCGTCCCGAGGGTAGTTGAGCAATGGAACGGGTTTCCCAGGGAAGGGGTCACAGCACCAAGCCTGACAAAGTACAAGAAGTGTTTGGAGAATTCTCTTGGGCATGTGGTGTGACTCTTGGGGATGGTTCTCTGCAGGGCTAGGAATTAGACTCAATGATCCTTCTGGGTCCCTGTCAACTCAGCATATTCTGTGATATTGTGATTCTGTGATTTGTCCAACTATTAATTATATTGGCTAAATTATTTACACCAATAAGTCTACAATTTACTAAATCTAAAAACTGGAATAATTGTGCTATATCCATCAGGTTAAATATATGTGGTTCAGCTAATAACGTAATACATTTTAGTGTTACACTTTCATTTTATACCACTTAGCTGGCTAAAATAGACAAAAAATATTATAATACAGAAAGACACACAGCGAAATGACTCTCAGATGTTTTGAAGAGTGATTAAGAGTCTAATTTAAAACTTTTACAAAGAGGAATGGGAAAAAATAAATGTTCTTCATGGAATGTTTGATTCGTGTAATACAGCATTTTGTATAATTTCTTTAGCAAATTCTAAATTCTAAACAAGAAGCCAAAATCACATTAGACAAACATTAGATTAAGAATCTAATGGAGGGAAGGAAAAATTAAGAGCTAGGAGCAAAGGAAGAAATATTTTTACTGTGGATTTTCAAAAATGTGAGCTGCTGGTAGGATTGATAGTTGAAGACAGGGTCATAAAAGTGAGAAACTATTTGACATAACTGAAAGGGAGAAGAGGTCTAATATATCATGCAACAAAGGAACATCATCACGACAGAGGCACATATCCAAATTGTTTCATAATTCATGGCCTTTGCCTAAAGTAAGATGAAATTTCTTATCCCACTCCTGCTAAAGCAGTTAACAGTGGAGATACCAGTGGGGTATTTAGATAACTCATATCAATGTTTTGTTCAACAAGTTCTGTAGAGTTCATAGCACATTTTGAGGGAGAGCAGTTAGAGATAACAAAAATATGGACTAGATCATCAGAGTCTATGGAAACAATAATTGTGGGCTCCATTTTCTTCCCACACCAATTTCTCTTTGTTCTAAATGTTAAATGATGAATTCACCACCTCCATAGCACCTGTTATCTCCACTTAACTACACATGACGTAGGACCCACATGTATAGGAAGATAGTCTGAAATGTGAAGGATATTTGGAATTGAACCATCCTCCTCCACACTCTAGTCTTAGAGATCCTTCTCAGACACAGTCATGCAGTCTATCTGCACAGCTGCTTTGATGATACTTTTTGTAGAAGAGATATGTAGTAGCAGCCAGTGCAACTGTGTAGAAATAACCTCCTTCATCATTCAGACTTGACTTCAGCTGGATACTTTTTTTTTGAACAAAAAAGATGGTGGTTGACAAGTTCCAACAAAAATAATCAGACACAGAGAACCAAACTCCACTAAGATCTTACTGAAGCTTTCCCTAAGAACTGCCCAGTTCACTAACAATAGAGACTCTCCCTTTAGATAATCCCAGTAACAGTTTTTTTGGAAATATGCAATTGTTAGGGGTACCTTTAAGTGAGAAATAGTGGCTTCCAGATTTCCAGTTTGACATGCCCAGTTTCCCTACAGCTTAAACATCCTACAAATATAATGAAGTATATAAATTAAAATTCAATAAAGATTTATTTTTAAATGTGCCCAAGCTAAAATTCTGCCCTTCACATTGTAAAGGCATTAACTTCAGAGTTTGTATTTCACTGTGGTTTTGTTCATTACTTTATGAATTTGCACAAAGGGCCATTATCTTTTCAGAGAAAGATGGAGTGAATCCTGCATGATGTATGACTGTATCACTTTCATTTTATTTTGATAGACCCTATAGAGATTCAGGATATTGTCTATAATGGATATATCCAAGGAAATGATTGTTAGCTGTGGCAGTACATGAAAGTTCATGATTCAGGACAAAAACTAAAACCTAGTTGCCTCACTAGCTTGAATGAAGTCTTATAAATAGAAAGAAAGAAGTTCCAGGTCGGAAAAATGATAAATTCTGTTACTACTTTGAACAACGTGAGAGTGGAATGTGATATTTATTGGTATTACTATCTTTAAAATTTTACTCACTGCTGTTGTGTCATATGGAGTTACATAGAAAGTCTTCTATGCAAAATTGAAAGTTGTATTGGTTTTTTTTCTTTAGATATTAACAAACAGCTTTATGTGGATATTTTGCATATTTAAATTACTTTTAAATAATATAGTTAATGATTGGATATTTTTTATCATGTATTAGTAGCAATCAAAATGAAGAAAACAGTGTCTTTCACTCTTTCTGATAATTTAGAGTTTTCAAGACCAGAGTCTGCCTTTCTAGTTGGAGGGTCTTTATTTTCTTATATGTAAGAAAAGTGCAGTGAATATTCATTGAGATTTTTGTGGTGAATATTGTAGCATTCCTGTAAGAACTCATTTCTGAGCCTTACAAGATATGCTTGGGAGAATGAAACCATACAGGCAGACAGACAAAATTATGTTTAGGAAAAGGACTAAAATTAAGATTATGGATTTTGGATACAGAGCATGCTAAACCAGATAAGGCCCAAGAAACCTTGCACAAAGTGGCCTGCTAGTGCAAGGACTAGTCATACTGTAATCTGTTAAAAGTGAGTGGTTTAGATTGCTTAAAGATTCACTAGGAAAGATATCAGTAAAAAGAGATTTAACATAAAAACAACAGCATGACAAAGGTCATTGGCAAGGGTCACTCTACTATGTCCTATATGGCTATGGCACACTGAGAAAAAGCAACAAAAATCCAGTCAATCAAATCAAATTAAAACAAACCAAGAACCATCTGTGTCTGTCTGTGCCTGTGTGTGTGACAAAAAGACAGAAAGGGCAAGCATAAAAAACAATATGGCCCAAAGGCTTAACAACACTGAAACTTAACATTGTTTAACTTATAACTTAAATTGAACTTAACGCTTCAGCAAAGGATTCATATAAGATTCATTATATCACAACAGTAACTTAATTACAGGCCTATCTTACTTAAATATCTAATGTACTTAAACATCTAGGAGAGCAGCATTTCTCCCATATTTGATATAGCATATGCACACAGACATAAAGAGTCACTGCAACGTATCTGTGAAAACTTCCCACAAAAATAGTGAAATACTCACTTCAGATGCCTGTGCATCAAAGCCAAAAGATTGAGCCCTGAGAAGTGGGGTATTGGCCCAGGATTCCTCATCCTCTGGCAACCCTCCAAGCATGGCAAACTTGAGAGTGAGTTGGCTCTGAGAGGCATCCTGCTCAGAGGGAGGCTGCTGGTCGCAGTCTGCTGTGGTGCAGGAGAGCTCAAAGGGTCTTGCTTTTGGCTGGTGTTTGTAGGGCCACGAGAGAGGGGGCTTTAGTTGTGGCAGTGTTTCATCCTTGCTGCATTTTGGATTGGCAACTTACTGTGAAAGTGTGGGAACAAGGATGGTATGACATTCACTCAAAAATAAAGTTTCAAAGGCTGCTCATAAAAATTAAAAAAAAAAAAAAAAAAAAAAAAAAAAAACAAAAACCAATC
>VZRH01005782.1:496924-534733 GCA_013397555.1 Urocynchramus pylzowi
CTCATTAGGTGGCATGAATTCCTGGGAGCAGACAGTGGTTCTGAGAAGCTCAAGAGGAGGTTATAGACCAGGTGCTATTCATCAAGGCCAAAGCCTAACAAGCATTTCTCAGCTCAGAGTGTGGCCTGAAAAAGGCAGGGGAGTAGGAATGTACCACCACATAACTCCAGGNAAGCATTCCTCAGCTCAGAGTGTGGCCTGAAAAAGGCAGGGGAGTAGGAATGTACCACCACATAACTCCAGGGAACTCAGATTTACGCCTTTTGCACTGCCGTGAGAGCCCAGGTTTTCACAACCCACTGAGAGGCTGAGCTGCCTGTGCTCATGGCCTGCCCTGACATGGTGCTAACTAATTCCTTCTCAGCTCCTAGAGCATGTCACTATTGCACCAAAATCCCATAGATATTTATCTCTCTTTGCTGTGCATTTCAGACTTTTTAAAATTTAATTTAAAAAGATTTAGGGTGGAAAAAATATCTGATGAAATTATAACCATTATGTAATTTTTCTTTCTCTTACATGTCTGAAATCTTTGTTGGACAGGTTCCCAGATGCAAACAAACAAACAAACATCTTCATCATGCTGACAATAAACATTTAGTAATTTAAATAATAATTCCCCAAAGCAGAGCTATATGAATGGAGCAATTTATTTACTTACCATAATGCCTTATTTCCAATGATTTGGCAAAGATTTTTAATAGGGCAGCATGTGCAGGTAGTACTAAATATTAACCTTGACAAATAGTGTCTGCAGCTGGAAAACCAACAGCAGGTTTTACTCTATTTTTTTTTTTTCTCAGAAGTGATATCTGAAGTTATATTGCAGAAATAACATTTGTCATGTCTTGTCATATTTGTTTATATTGTATCAGCTAGAACTCAAGAGGTAAAAAGTCATTGCATGGGCATTTTTCTGGATAAAGAAAAAAAAGAAGAAATAACTCTCTTCAGGCTGAATTGATTCTTTGTGCTACATGTAGGTCTCAGATTGTTCCTGCAGTGACTGAGGAGTTTTTCAAAGACAACCCTCCCACCTCTTGAGGTCACTGGAGCTCAGCTCCACACACAAAAACAAAAAAAGAAAAAAAAAAACCTCATAAAACAAAACAAAACAAAACCAAACCAAACCAAACCTGAAAAAACTCCATTGACTTTAGTCAGTATTGTGACTTTAGTCAGTATTATGACCAGCTCAACACATTCAAAACAGTAATGTAAGTGTAGGGTAAGGTGGCATTAACCTGACGTAGTAACATATGGCTGAAATAACTCTCCATTAAATGTATATAAGTAGTGTCTGGAACTTCCAAAGGATTGGTAAATTCACAGTTTCATAAGTATATAATCTAATTGTTATTGAAAATTATTGCAAACAATTTTTTTCCTTACTCTCGTGCTCAGATAGAATTCCATAAGAATGAACTGACTATATCAAAATGGAATACTTTATCAGTAGCAAAAGGATTTTAAATATCATAATTTTTTTTGATATGAAACTTTTGGGCAGATCTTTTGAAATTGGATCCCATAGTCTTTCTCACTGCAAAACATGCATGAACTTCAAAGATGATTTTGGTTTAGTGAGGATCACTAAATATTAAACTCTCGAAAAGAAGATATAAACTGTATATAATTTAATCCACAATATTTTTTTTTCGCTTTTAAGATTCAGAAAAGAGAAATGGCATTGGTACTACCAGTGTTATAGGCTAAATCTCATTTCTGTTACCTAGGCAATATGAGAAAGCAGAGGAAATAATTTTTATACTAAAATTCTTGTGGAAGTGTCTGCAATGTCATCTAAGTTTGATTACCATCATGCTAAGATTTACACATATATTTAAGGGGGCACCAGATGAAGTAAGTATATTTCAGTTTAAAAATTCAAGTCTTATACTCTGTTCATAACATGATTTCTGCAGAGAATTTAGTTTGTAAAAATTTTAGGTATGTCTGAAACCATGTGAAGAAAGACATTCAAGCTACACTGTGGATAAATGGTTTTAAAAACACCAATTAGAATATACTCCTATTAATCAGTTTTCTACAGAATCAGGTACATTATGTTTTTCCACACAGGAAAAAAAAAAATATTATGAAAATCTGAGGGAAAGAGACAAATATTGTTTTTAAATACTGTATGACTAGGTCTCCAAAACATTTCATTAGAACTACAGGAAGGTTATTATAAATGCATTTGTTGAAGAGGCAGCTTATACTTAATGAAGTAAGCTTAAATACAAATATCGGCAGATAGTCAGTCATTGTTTGGCTGCTTTATGAGAACAGCTCTTGAAAAAAACTCCTTAATTCCCATGGCTTCTGACTACACTTATAAGATGCACTCACACCTGCAGATATTTAGTGGCTTAAGTGGAAAAGTGGGAAACAAACCTGAATCTTATTCCTTATTTAATTTGAAGCAGGAGCTGACAGCAACCTTTTACATATATCCTTGTGAGAAGCAAGCAGTGAAGTCTAAAGTTTCTTAGGTTCTGGTGACAGCTGTTCTGGTGTGTCTTCACAATGCCCCTCATGCTGAGTTAATATACAGCTTGACAAAAGATCTACAGCTTGAATATGATGTTTTAAGTCTTGTTGGCACAGTTTTCTATTTGTCAACTGAATAGTGGAGCACTTGCTGAAATTTATTATTCTATTGTCCAGAGCTGCCACAGACCAGTTCAAATGCTGATGTTTCCTTTGAGATGCTAACAGAATGGTGGCAGTTTTCATTACTGTCCCAAAAGAAAACAGAAGTAATACAGGCATGCAAATTAATTAAGATTTTCCATCTGATTACTTGCAATTATAAGCTACAAACCTTTCTGTACTGTAGCAACTTAGAGAATGAAATAAACTGGAAACACAGAAAATGAAACTGCAGAATTACAGACACATACAAAAAACACCCAATCCTCTATTTTTTTTCTTTTTTTTTGTATGTGAGATTCCACACTATCAGGAAAAATATAGGTCTCCTGAAATAAAAAAATGTGGTATTGTTCAGCCAAAAAATTTTTAAATAAAATAGCTAACTATTAATAAATAAATCAGATCTAATGCTTTTACATTTTGTCCAATTATTTTACCTTTCTAATAGTTTTGGCAATTTTTTCCCTCTTTCTCTTAAGGAAAAAAACTTAAAACCAACTTTTTTTTTATGCTATTCTGTTGTTCCACATTCTTCATTGCCTTGTCTGATAATACTCAATGAATAGAATGCTGTTATCTTAGGTGACAATATAAGATGTAACCAAAAGTATGTATTCTATCACCATCTGTTAAAACCAGGTGGGGCAGAGTTCATTAGCTCTTCCATGGCCATCCCTCATAACTCCCTCTGGGGAAATATCTTCCATTAATGGGCCATCAAGCCTCACTGCATAACTCATAAAAAAAATTAAATCATCCCAATGTGAGATGCTCCACCCAGGGGGAGGAACCAAGAATTCCTACCTGGATATAATCTGGGTTTTGGAACACCACAAGTGGCCTTATCCGCTGAATTCCCAGAGGACAAGAGCTACATAACCAGCCCTGGACCTTCAGAGGAAGACCAGATCATTCTAAAGGATCACCACTTCAACAGAATCACGTCTATCACTTCAACAGGACTGCAGCCACCATTTAATCAGACTGCTACCAAGACCCTAAACAACCGGGTACCAGGTTGTATTCTGACTTGTAAGTGTTTCTGTATTATTGTATTTCAATTTTCCTGTTAAATATTATTTCTGACTTGGGCTCCCCCATTGGTTTGCTTTCAAACTAGTACAATTGTCAGTCATTAGAGAAGTAGAGAAGCATCTATAATAACTTACAAGAGTGCATAGATTTAGAAATTGTGCCAGCGAATAATTTGCTCTAAAAATTTACTGTTGTTCTAAAGTGTTTCTGTTTCAACTATATGCCCTGTGCTGAAACCAACAAAAACATCAAAACAAGCCAAAAATTTATGATTTTCAGCAATGCTATGGACAATGGGCTGGTAAGCACCCTCTCCCCATATTTGAAAGTAAGACCAAGTTGGCACCGATGTCTGGAATGGTTAAAAAGGGCTGACAACCACAGGTACCTCAAAAGCCTGGAGAAATGGAGCAACAAGATCCCAATATACTGTAGCAAAGACTAATATGCATTAGTCAGACTGGAATCAGGCTGATTAGGCAGCAGCCCTGTGAAAAGGGTCCTGATGGAGAATAAGCTGTAAAAAGAAAGCTCATAAATTTATTAAGACTGGAAGAATCAGTCAGTCAGCTGAATGCCTGATCATATATCTTGTAGTCAAATACATTTACAATCACAGTACCAATAACTTGTCTTTAACTAAACAATATTTTGTACTTTGCACTAGCAAATCTTTGTAGTAAATACAACAGAGGCATTTCAGGGGAAAGGCCTGGTCAATTGAAACACCAGGGAGATTTGGTAAATTCTGCAGCACTGCAAAAAACCGAAGGGAGTATTTAACCATTATGTTGCCTTTGATCTTTTATTCTCAATTTTTTTTTACCATTTCACCTTTTATATTTGCTTGAAAAACAAAAAATTGTGTTGCAAATAATCTAAATGAGCAAATCACTGGAAAAAGGAATATTTTATATATTTAGACTACAATGTAGCATCTGTGTTCTGAAATTCATTATATGTTCTATAATCAATGTTCTCAAATATTTTGTGATGACATCAATTCCCTAGGACAGCATGTATCTATTCCTCCATATCTTCATAATTACTGTACAGTTTTCTTCATATTTTGTGTCAAAGTGTATATGATTTTTTTAAGGAAAATATTACTTCCCAAACTCTCCCTTGCTTTCCTACTAATGCCTGCAAACCAAACTGCAAATATATGCTGATTTTTGTACATACTTTTTAGCATTACATCATCTTTTACTGTATTTAAAAAAAAATACGTTTAATATTCTCTGTAGAAATCAGTACTAATAATAATACTAAGAATACTAAGAATACTAGTACAAGTGATTGTTTCCATGTTTGCTGGATATGAATCTAAGGCATAACCAGGAATTATACCACTTAATAAAAACTTTAGGAAACATATGGTGAATTGTAACATGTAAGCAAGAGTAGATCAATTCTATTATATTATCAGCTTCACCAAAGGGCAAAATTATATTTGGAAGGAAAAGATGAAGGACAAGGCAGAACATGAAGCAAATCAGAAAAGAAATTTAATTTCTGAGTTTCCTGACACTAGGCAGTTTATGTTTAAAAATCTATGTTCCGTAAACAATCTTTTGCACTGTAATGTCTTATTCTGTTTTATGGTTATGAAAAAGAGAGAAAAGAGTGACAGAATGAGCACAGCCAAATTTGTCCTATATGGCCATATTTCTCCTTTGACAGCATTACTTTTCTCCATTAATTCTAGAAGCTTAAATTGTATTTGATCCCTTGAGGATGGGCAAGTATGGGAATGGGTTGTTTAATTTAGGGTTTACATCATAAGTTACAAAATATATACATTTTAAATGAACTAAAAATGTAAGCACAATGAATCAAACAAAATTTCCTGAGCTAGTTTGTGAAATCTAAATCAAAAGGAGTGTTTGAACTGAGTGATTTATACTGGAGGTATGGTTGTCCTTGATTGACTTATTACTGGTGATTAGTGAGAGAAAGTCATTAATGTCTGGAAAAGGCAAAGGGTTTTTATGGTATGTAGTTGGAATATTTCTTGCCTATTCTGTTTTCATCTCTCCATTTTGAATTACTTTTTATGGACATGTTTTATTTCTAGTTATAAAATTATACTAAATTGCTAGAAAACACTACACAAGTTGAAGGGAGAGTCTCACTCTACAGCTATGGTTGCCATATACATGCTTTTATTCACAAAAAGTTTAGGTCCTACTTTGATGAATTTCCACTGCATTAAAGCATTCATTAAAATATTAATTAAATGCACAGTGGGAAGTCTTGGCTTGACCTTAGGCATAAGCAAGCACAATTCCTTATGGCTAGCTCCCAGTCTTTATCTGTTATGATAAATTTAACCCATAGTAATAGGTCAGCAAAGAGCAACTTATAGCATGAGTTACAGGACAAAATTGTGTTGCTCTTTTTCTACAGCTCAGGAAAGATGTGGGTTGCCAAGAAGAGTAGGTTATTGGCAACTATCAGAGTTGTTAAAGCACCAGTTCCAGCAGCAAAGGATCTATAATCCAGGCATAAATTCTTACAGTGTGAGATACCAAGAAAACTATTTTGTTCCAGTATATAATTTAATTTAATGCATGTGACGTGTTTGTGGCACAGTGTTCATAGTTGATTTGATCCAGTTTGTATGTCCATCAACAAAGATATTATTTACATTATTTAATTTTTCATTATGTATCTACCTTATTAAGTCATAACTGTATTTTTGACCAGTGTTAATGAGAAAGAAACAGAGGAAGCTAAAAGCTTTCTTGCTGTTACCATCAGTTGGCAGACATCTAACAGAAGTCCTCATTTCATAAGGGGCTGATTTAAAATAAATTCACTTTGGAAGATCTTCCTCACAGAAAATACAGGGAAAACTCCCAAAACTCTGGGATCAGGATACTCTCTTTTGCTTCCTCCCTTATATAGGGCTAGAAAATTGTGACTTTTCAGGAGCAGCTGGGCCCAGCTGTGGCAGAGCAAAAGACTGACAGAAGATAATCAGTCTAGAGGAGAAAAAAATAGACAATTTAGCAAAAAAAGCAAACTTCTAAAAAACAAAAAACAAAACTCTACATGACAGCTGTTCAGAAGCTATCAATGTAGTCATAATTTCTGAAGAAGAAATATGACAATTAGATGAAATGCAGCCATGTTCCATGGAGGTTTGAGGTAAATATGTGCCCATACAGAAATTGTCTTCATGGACATGGGCTTTAACCAATTGCACTGGTTAAAGAAGTAATTAGGATCTGATATCAGGGAATATTTACTAAGTTAACAAAGCTATTATTAAAGCCTGATTAAAGAATTTTCCTCTATATTCTCTCTATTTCTATATCTCCAGAAAGTTGCAAACTATATGGTGAGACTGTCAATTAAGCTATATTTATATAGTGACTTTATGTTATTATAACCTGTTTAAAATTACCAGGACAATACCCAGATTTTTTCAGTGAGAATATATGTATATTCATAGGTTCTTATAGATATATATGTATGCATATTTGCCTGCCTATAAGAGCTCAGACATGACTGTTTTCTATTCTGAGCATGTTGTACAAACCTGTTACTACAAGCTATTCACAGTGTTTACAGCTTTTAGATGAAGAGTAACAGCTTTTTAATATATATTACATGCATTTCTATATATTTGATTATTTCTTATTCCGAATAAAAATTCAGGCATACAAGTCGTGATCTTGTGAAGAAAATAAAAATGGAACTATAAATTTCATGTAAAGTGTAGTTTATTTCATCTTTGCTTTGATTGCTTCTGATATATAACTTAAATAATTTGTTTTTCAACAAAGAGAGGATAAAAATTATCTTGTGTTAGCATGTTTTCTCTATGAATGACAAACTAGAGTGAACAGGACAGTAAGAATCATTAATTTTTCTTCATCTTCCCAGCCCTCTCATCTGTTAACTTTACAAGAATTATACTTGTTTTTCTTGTTCTGGCATGCATTTAAACCTTCCTTGTGAATACTTAGTTTCTTCTTTGAGAAATAAGTGTGATTTTAAAGTCATAGTTAGAATTAACTTCCCCTTTAGGACATTTCTTAATTTGACTGCTGGGTCACCATTGCATTCAACTCTTAATTCTGCCAGCTAGGTGATTTTATGATTTACTTGTCTGTCATAATTTCTTATTCACTCCCATTGATTATCTTGTTTCATTTAGCTATTATTATTGTTGCTGTTTTTATTGTTATTATCATTTTTATCATTATTCATTTTTTGCATTCATTTAAACTTCAAAAGTTTCTGTCAGGGTAGCAGAATCCCACTGCTTAACTGCTGAATTTTCTTTACTGATAGGTATGTTTACTAGCACAGCATGGTTTGTTCTTTCAATACCTAATTTGATTCTTCCCTATGATTTGACATGAGCTGCCAATAATATAAGTCCAAGTCTGAGCTCCTGTTGCTGACCGTGGGTACCATAGACCAGCTGGGTGGATGACTTTGTTGATTTTGCATAACTGGGAGTATGAGATATTTTATATTCTGCTCCCACTAGGTGGGAATCAACAGTTGATTTGGAAGGTGAAGGAAATATCTAGAAATAAAATTTTACTTGACAGCTGTTCAAAAGCTATCAAGGAAACTTACACCACAGGATGAAGAAATATTCTCTGAAGCAAAAACATGACAACTAGATGAAATGCAGCTATGTTACATGGAGTTTCCATATGAGTTTGACTTCACTGCCAAAAAAATTTAATTGCAGAATGACACTAGGCTCCAAATAGACAAAGAGAGACTGTCTGGCTGTGCAAATGCATGGAGTGATATGGAATCCAAGCCACTTAAAAAGGGAGATATTACTGCCCCCATAATTCTTTGATATATTGCAGACATTTCATTTTAAATTTGTTTAAAATGCAAGCCAAACACCTTATCTTTTCAAAAGTAATTCTGTAGCAGTTATGTACTGTGTTACAGCCTCAAGAAGATATAATATCAAAATCAAATATATTTTATTCTATAGATTTTGAGACCATACACAGATACTTGTTGACAACATGACATACATTTGCTTTGAGTTCATTACCTTCCTTTCTCCCTCATTTTTTCTGTTCCTTCATACTTGAAAGTCATTCTAGTTATTCTGGTGTCCGTGGACTTGACAAGCTTTGATTTGCTTCTCTAATAATGAGAAGAAATCTTATACTGAGTGTTGTAATGGTGAATTAATTTGAACTTTCAGATTTAAAGATGATGTGTATTCTTCAATGAAATAATGAAAATTCTTAGACACAATACAGTTAAAAGCTGGCAAAGTAACTCCACATGCCTCAAAATATTCCTTTTTTAAAAATATGATTCATAAAGATTACAGCGACACATTTTGAAGTAAAACCTGTATCAGTATATTTAATACTAGCTGTACTACACTGCACACAATTCAGATATAACATATAGTATGCACATTCATACACAGCAGTAATGAAAATAATGCCTTGATAAAATAAGCTGTATTACACACAGAGGACACAATTTTTGACCTCTTGCACATAAATTAAAATTGAAAATATTTTAATTAATTTGAATAGCTATAAATCCACATTTTATTCTTTTGCTTAATTCTTACACTAAAACTGTGTATTTCTGGTTTTTGCTTATGCTTACATGTCTAAAACATATGGAGCAATTCTACAGCTTCTTCAGCCTTCTCTTGTTGAAGGAGAGAATCTGAAGTTTTCCATGAAAGTCTAGTGACACATTTCAAAATTGCATTTCATTTGTAACATAAATATATGAGTGAGCCTTCTCACTTTAGAATCATTTTATTCCTCCTGAGAAGGAATAAAGCAGGACTTCTGAGAGACTGTTCAGTCTCAGAAGTAAGAAATTAATAGAACTATACATTCACAACAGAACCAAATAGAAGATAGCAGTTAGATAAACAGCATTTTAATTTTCAGCAGGCTGAAATCAAAACTGTCAATTTGTTGCATTTCAAAATTTATGATCAAAACCACACCTGAAAACAGGATTTTATAATATGCTTTACCGAATTCAGCTTAAAAAAATGCTATCACATGGTTATTTCTAATTAATTTAATTGGAAGAATGAAACTCCTGCGTGTCGCCCTGTTCTTTTGAGTTTCTCTAAGCCTTCTGATGTTTACATTCTTGTAATGGAGTTTCTCATGCACTTTCATGTAAATAATGATTGTTTTGCATTCTTCTCTGTAGGAGGAGAATTTTGATGGACTGTTAGTTTGACCAGTGTGGTTGGAGAGGTGGCAATGTCATTCTCCAATCCACTGTCACCTTTGGAATTCTATAAATGTTGAGGTCTGAAAAATAAAATATTCTTCTCCTGTTCCTGTTCGAATGCTGGAACACCTTGCGTGAGTTTTATTACTTCTTGTCGCGACTGTGACACTTGAGTATTGATTTTTAATGTTATAAGCCTTGAATAGCTCAAAAAATATTTTGTGAAGCTGTTGCTAATTTTTTTTAGTATTAATTTTTGCAGAGATACTTAAATGTTTTGTCACTAGAAAAATCTCTCTTTTGGTGGTTTAGGTAAATACAGGTATTAAATAGTGTAGCAGAATAATTTGCAAAGGTATTCCATTATTTCTCTTGTTGCTTTTAATGGAAACCGGGAAACAATGAGGATTTTGGAGTGGAAATCCAAAAAAGAATAAAGGTCCTCTGGAGCATGTCCAGAAAAGGACAAAGGAGCAGGTGAAGGGTCTAGAGCACAAATCTGATCAGTAGCAGCTGAGGGAGCTGAAGTTATTTATTCTGGAGAAAAGGAGGCTCAGGGGAGATCTTATCTCTCTCTGCAACTCTCTACCTGAAAGGAGATTGCAGCTGGGTGGAAATCTGTCCTTTCTCCCAAGTAACTTTCCCAGAAGTCTAAAGAGCACAGGGTTGCTTTAAATTTATTTAGAATAGATGGAGAAGGGGGAAAGGTCTCAGTTAGTTGTTATTGCTGTGTTCAGTTTTAAGAGTCAGGATTTTTGTCCTATCACTCTCAAAAATTACTGCACATGTACAAGTACACAAAGTTATACCTCTTCCCTTGCCACAACGAGTAAATAATGTGAATTTTCAGTGTGAGCACTTCTTTAAAAAAAGAAAAGATCAGAATGCTAATAAATCTGACACTTTTGCAGGTGGCTTTCAGATCACATCTTTTTAATTCAGAATGTAGTTTCTGACTCACTAGTAAACAGAGAAATAATTAAAAGCAATTTTAAAGGGATTACAAAAAGCTGAAAAAAAATATTTTTCAAACCTTAAATTCAAGCTATTATTGGACTTACTCATTTTCCCTCAAATATATGGAAGTAATCTACATTTATTTCTTTTCTTGAAAGCTTTCATTAAAATTCTTAGTAACGCTTCATCAGCTCTATAATATTAAAGAAATTATGCAGGATTTTCTTTGTTTTTAAGATGAAAGGAAAAGATTTAATGAAAAAGAAGCTGCAGAACATGACCAAGTAACCAAAAATTTTAGTCCAAAGGAACATACATATATATGCACGCCTATATATTTAATGTTATCCTAATACAGCTCATTTGTGTTTCCATATCATATTAACTAACAAGCAAGTTTTGATCATTTATGAAGTTAATGCATTTAGTTAAGGCTGAGAACTCATTTCCATATCAGAATGTGACTATTCAGCTGCCTTTTTTTTTTTTTCCATTTTGCATTTGTATTAGTGTAACTGAAGTTTTTAATGTAGCTTCTGAAAGTTAGTTTGTCTGATCTCTATTATATAATGGAGAGTGATTGATTAACAACAGGCAAGGAAAACTAAAATAGAAATTAAATATTTAAATTGCTCTCTGTATTTCTACCATTCTGGTGGATTATATAAACTGGTTCTTAACTGCTGAGGTTGGGGGTAAAATGGGTTTCACAAACTGCATGAAGATCTGCTGAGGGAGGTTTTTTTCCCACAAAGCTCAGTAGCTCAAATTTTGTGTCAGAATAGATAACACAGAGGCTGGAAAGCACATGTTTCTTCCCAGGATTAGCCAAAGGAAATGACTGGAGATGCTTTGTATCATGCTATTGATATTTATTATCTCAATTATATATTAACAAACATAATTTGCTTTTGTATCATGTTTTGAAGAGGTTTTGAAAACTCAACCAGATATTATGAATGCCTTTGCTAAAAATGTTGTTTGCTGAAATTTGTTTTATATCACCTTTATTTTTTTACTGAGGTGATAATTCCACTGACTAGAATTTAGACAAGACCACTGGATTTTGATCTCTGCTAGAACTGAAATGTAGGCACCCTATTAAAAGCAACCAAAGTGAAACTTCCCCATAGCATGTTTAGAAGACACCCACATCCTTGTCTATCCTACAATGACCTACAGCCTTTCATTGTCATGCATGTGCTACATTCACAACTTTAAAGGCAGCATTAGTGGAATGAATTAGATTCACAAGGTAGTCTAAAAGTGTTTTCTAGTTAATAATAATGCAAGCTAACAGTAAATAATGCAAATTGTACAGTAAATAATCACACTCTAATGTAATTTGAAAGCTCTTGATAGTTTTCTTTCTACAAACTATGTTTTTGTTGACAAAATAAAATGAAAAAGTTACACATGTAACACGAGTTACATTTTATTTCTTAATCATAATTGATCAAGAAATAAAAAAGAAACCTCTAATTCTTTAATGTCTGGTTCTGATACACTTATTCATGTTGAACAGTTCCTTAAATTGTAAACTCAGTAAGAGACTTAGGTCCCCATTTAATTTTAAAGTCAATATCAATGTTCATTTTAAAAGCAATTAGGGAGCAGCAGTTCATGATTGATTGGCTGACGGTAAGGGAAAATAAGTAGAAAGTAATTCTTTAAATGAGTATCTGAATTTTGTTAAACTCCAATAATCAGTCATAAGAATTTCTCCCTGATGCAGAGGAAAAGAAAGACATTAAAATGCCGTTCCTTTGCTGTCTTACAGAACTAGAAATCTAGGGAAACTGGATAATTAAGACAAAAATTAAAAAAATAATAAAAAAAAAAAGGTAAGAAGGAAAGAGAAAAGAAGAAAAAGAAGAAAAGAAAACAATAAGAAGGAATATGAACTCAGTTTTAAGTAATGTCATTAGTTTATTACCTGTACACAGGAAAAAATAGTTACTAATGTATTTGTATAACATATGAACTACCAATTTGAGTAGGAGATTAAGACTAACCAGTCATGAGTTTCTGAACTATGTGCAGACCCTATGCACAGACCACACTTACATCTCCAGATTAAGCTGACCTCTTTGGTGAAAATTATTTTCTTTGCAGAAAGCCTGAACACTTGACCTGAACGTGAATAGGCTGTGCAGATATTTAGGTATAAATGTCACTAATTCTCTAAGTATTTGCAACTTTAGTTTATGACTGACATAGTGATGTGTTCAGTCACTGTCTTCCTGAGCTCGTTCCATGATGGTCTTTCCTTCTTGTCTAAGATTATCAGCATTATCTTTCTTGTCACTAACTGGAGTACTTGCTCATCTCAAAACTACCACGCCACTTTTCTCATGTAGCATATATAGGAGTACTATTTTTCATCTTCTCTCCACTTGTAAAGCAGCTCTGACAGTTGTGTAAAATTTACCTCACATCAGTATTGTAAGCAGATAAGACAGGATCCAAAGGATCTAAAAATAAAATAAATCAGCTGTTCCTTTTCCCTGTCTTTATAGTTTAAGGATTTCAGCTTTTATTACTACTTTCTCAGTTTGGCTACTCTAAAATAACACTAGCCCTACAACTACCTTTCTGTTCCTCCACCGTTTATCACATACTATCCTCCTCTTACCTTCTATTATTTGCCTTCAAAACCATGAAAGTTTGGCTGTCAGGGCTCTAACTTCAGCAATGGTCTTTGTTACCTCTTTCTTCACTTCCAGGAGTTTGTGCTGGGCTCAAGGTCATCTTGATGAGACATCCATGTTACCTGGGGTCAGACTGTGGTGGATGCAGCTGTGTATGAACACTGTGGTAAAACATGTCTATCCTTACTTCCCTTGGGATGTGTAGTTAAACTCAGTCACCCTTATTCTTTCTCTAAGCTGTGGTCTGTGTGTCCCTATGCCTGTGGGTGTACCTTGCTGATTTTGTAATTTTGGCTTGCTGATGTGACTCACAGCTTGATCTTAGACCTGCCTTGCTACTGTGAACTTGCCTGACTATTACAGGACTGTGTCTGATACAGATTCCTGTCTCTAGACATGTTATCTTTGCTCAAACGCTGTAGGACTGCATCTTTTGGTGCTGAGAACACTGAAATTCAGGTGCTTCTGCCTGACTCATTGAGATCCTTGGCTCCCAGCTGGCTTTGAGAAGTCTGTCCTGGCTGCACCCTGACACCACCATGCCTATATTTCTGCTGCATGATGTCTTAATTCTCCACTCTGCTGTTATAAATTTCGACAGCACCTTGCTTCTTCACTCCTTATACCATTTTGTCACTATTTTGTGGCCATCTTTTTGTCTTTATCGAACCCTTTCCCCTGCAGGCTAATGCAGCCCTGTTTATCATTGCCCAGTTTGAGCTTTACTTATGACAAGAAGGACACAGACATGTTTCACTTCTTTTAGCTGTAAAGGAGTACCCACACAACTGATTCCAAATCCAAAAATTTCTTTAAAGACAGAAAATAAATGTGTTGGTGCAGGATTTTATTAATTTTAACTTCTCAATATGAAGTTTCAGTAAGCTACATGAAACTGAGTGCAGCAAGATTCTTGACAATATTAACGGAATGATATATAATATCTTCTAAGAAGCAAGATATAGTAATCAGGATTTACACTACTGGGAATAGATGTGCAAAGTAATAGCTAGCAGAAAATTCTTACAGAAAGCTTGGGCTCATAGCTTTGTGGAAGATTACTCTGCTATGTAATTTATTTCCAAAAATGCTTCTAGTCTGATGAAAAAGTTGAGAACTAGAAATTAGCTGCAAGGCTGTTTCTTTTTTTTTTTTTTTCTTTTTTTTTTTTTAATTATATTTGTTACAAAATTTTTAAGAATCAATTACTTTTACAGGAAATAGGAGAATGAAAAGAAGAGCTTTGAAAAAGAGAGAACAGATATTTCTATGGCTAGTAGGAATTTTAGGGTAGTATGCAAGTAGATAAGTACTGCCAAGTATCCTAAGAAGATACTTAGCTACATATTTGCTCAAATCCTCTGTGTTTTCTGCATACATCCAAAAATAAAGCATTGCAGTCATGAAGGCAGACACCCCAAAGTCAATACCTTAATTAAATTCCTAAACTGCATGGGAGAAATTGGCTGCCTCAGAACTGTTTACAGTGCTGGGAGCCTCTGCAGGTAAAGGTGTACATCTTGCCTCTTTAATATTCATTAAGTCAATCATGGTTTTTGGAGGCACTGTGATTCAAACTGAAGAAAACTCTCTTAGTGAGCACTCAAGGTCTGTTTTGTATAGCTATACTAAGTTATCTTTGAACTATTTTTTTTTTTACAGAGACAAATTTTAAGCAATTAATTAGTAGATAGAAGATTTATCTGTGATGTAAATGATCTGTTGATAATTCTACCTTATGGTGGGACTAAAAAAACCCCAGTTCAGTCTCATTTTCCTGAATTTTTTTTCATCTTTAGGTTATGTATTATGGAAAGGATATAGATTTGGACTGAACTTGTTCTACTTTGTATAAAAAAGCTGAAAACTAATTTGGCTTGAGAGGGACAACAAGGCTGAACATGACAGTGTCTAGTAGCTACAGTAATCCTCTAAAAGATGAGGACAAGACTGTCCAATCTGTTCCACAACTTGCTTATGAATATTGTGTGAATAAGGCTTTGTGAAAAATACATGTCCACTTTTTGGTGTGGGGAGAGAATCCATTATGCAATCCATTCCTCCCTCTAGCCACTCAGATACAGAGTGACAGTCAATCCATCCAGATTTAATAATGAACTTCTGCTGAGTTGTTGTGATGCCTTGTGAAGGCTGAACTAGAACAGAGGCTAGAGGGAGTTAAAGAATAAATTAGGTATTTATTAGAAGGCCTCAATGGATACACCTTGGGCAGCACAAGAGCCCAGCCAGGGCTACACCCAAGATGAACCCAAAATGGTTACAAAATAGATGACCGGTCCCAGGGTCTCACTTTTATAAGTTCTGGTCCTTTAGCATATTGGAGTTAATTGTCCAGTTATAGCTTTATTTTATGAAGCCCCATCCTTCTTGTTTCTCTCTCTTCAGTCCACTTTGTTTATGCTCTTGGGCCTGAAATTTGGGTCAGTTGTCCTTGGTACCAGGCTAGGAAAGGAATTGTTTTGTCAACTACTCTGTGAAGAGAGCTTACTATCCTTTAAAATGAAGCTCAGAACTACACACTAAAGCAGTACAGAATATGAAAAATATAAAAGCTAAAACCTAAGGCATCAGTTGAGCCTATAAAATGTAGGGACTCACAGATTTTACAGGCTGAAAAAATCAGGAAATATTTTTGAGAATTCAACAGCAAAACTGCCTGATCATGGGAGGCATTCATATCTGTAAAGCAACATACCATTTTCTCAGCTGTGTCAACATGATACTAAAGCCACACTGGAAATCAGCTCAAGGAGCTGGTCATATTTCTATATATAAAGGTGCAACAGACTGTGCCGAAAGAAGTGTCTAATCCTTTTAGGAGGTAAATGAGCGGGACTCAGTGAGGTTGTTTTGTTTTTGCAGCCCCATCTATCATTATAACATGGCTGGAAGTGCTGCAGGTACAAACGTGCAAAATTTCAGATTCCTGGGGAGTTTTAATGATAAAAAATAAGAGGACTGCAGAAATAAGGTCATTTCACATTTCAAAACGAGCAATTTTGAAGACCTGCGTCTTGACTTTAGAATCTGTGTTTTAATACAGCTTATCAGAAATTCAGTTTAATTCAAAAAAACTCTGAACAACCCAGATACTTGATATACCAAGCTTAGCTTGTTTCAGGGGTTTCTTCAATGAGGTTGAACAAGGCCAAGTGCTGGATCCTGCGCTTGGATAACAACAACCTCATGCAGACCTACAGACTAGGGGAAGAGTGGATGGAAACTCTTCCAGCAGAAAAGGACATGGTGGTGCTGGTCAACATGAGCCAGCTGTGCCCAGCTGGCCAAGAAGGCTGAAGACATCCTGGCCTATATCAGAAACTGTATAGCAGAGAACTTATTACTTGGTTTTAAATTTGCTTCCCACTTATTTCACTGGACAACCCATAGATTTTTTAGGCAACTGTCATATTTCCTCTCACTCACATCTTTACCAGTCTGGGCTGAATAACTCTATGTCTGCACCATGTCTGACATTCTTAGATCCTATATTTAGATTGTCTTTCCCTTTTGCAGGGCAAAAACTGAACTATACAAAATATTGCATGAGTGAGTTCATTAAGGGCTGATGCACTATTTTGATGATGTTCTTTGTTGACAAGATCAAGAAAGTATTTTGATCTCAATGCCCCTCTGACAACAGCTGTGTTTTAAGGCAATCAACAGGGAAATCTGATGCAACAGATATCCTGGTGGCAGCATAAATAATTGAACTAACATTTGCCAATTTATTTAATGTATGCTATAAATTAGTTGGATGAAGTCCACAGTTGCTTTCTTACAGTTGTGTGTGGGTATATTAGATAGCTGGAACTCTTTTTCCAGTGAGTATTATGATTAATGGCAGACTCAGTGACAAGTGACAGTGCAGTATTGAACTTCTAGGAGAAAATGACTGAACTTCTCTTGAACTTGTGTCTTCATTTTTGTGGTGGAAAGGTCTTTCTAATTAATATTTTTGAATACTTTGAACTTTTATTCTTTATTTTTAGTAGTAATATATGGTGTATATATATCACATGATGTTCTGTATACGGTTAATATTTGTATGATATTATGTATATATATGTCTGTGTATATATATTACATATGCTGTCATATTAACATGATGTTATATGTATATATACAATTTTTATATAGGTATATCTATAAATTTATTTTTGTACACTTTTAATAACAAAAGAGAATCCAGATCTGTCAGTTTTTTAGAGCTATGGTGTCTTTGTTTAATCAAGGGGTCTGTACTAAGCACCAGTTACTATGGAAACCTGAAAAGATTGGAACTCAAATAAATGTATTGCCTAACATCATGATGCTGAAGACTGATATTCACAGTAAGAAACCTGATGTGTAGTGATCAAGAAAACCATCTAAATTAAAAAAAAGAAATCAGGAAAGAATAATCTTATTTTCCTCATTTCTCTCCTCTCTCTCCAAAAATCAGAATGACTAAAGGAATGAATGAAAAGCAGTCTAATAGGGAAGAATAATATTGTACTCTTAGTAAAGTGAATTTCTAATGATATCCCATACTGTATTTGGCAATAGGTAACTGTGCGAAACGAAATATTTAGTGGGCAACACGTAGATAGAATTCCTGGAGAAGAGTTGCTGTGACAGTGTAGTATGAAGGGAGAAAAACTTGATATGTCTCTATGTTCACTAGGAGAGATACTGAAATTGTTTGTATTTTAGTGCCAGATGTTCACTAATGGCACTTGACTCTATGGCTCTGTTTCAGCTGACATTGAGTATGCAGCTGCTGGATGTCTTCAGTGATTAGCTAAGGCTGAGCTTTAAAGGGGGCTATCTGCCTGAAACACCATCCAGATAGAAAGACATAGTGATGGCATGTTGCAGTGAATGCACAAGGCAATTTGAAGAAGTGACACAGGCTCAGTTGACTGAAAGAGCAGAATGATTTATTACCTGTGTGTGCCATGTAGGACCCTTTTATTTCTTTCACTACTTTGTGTGTCTGAACACTCTTTTGCAGTATGTGAAAAGGTGTACTTTGGAAACAAAACAAAGTTAAAAAAAACTTAAGCAACCTGATATTTTGTTCCTTTATCCAGTGTGATTCTGAAGTTCTGAGCTTTCTAAATATTTTATTTTTTTATGGAATCAGAAGATCAAATCAGTAAGGTTGGAAAAGACCTCTGAGATCATCAAGTCCAATCTTTGATGAAACACCATCATGTAAATTAAACCATAGCAGTAAGTATCATATCCAGTCATTTCTCTAATACTTTAGGCATGGTGACTCCACCATGCTGGACAGCCTGTTCCAAAGCTTAATCACCTTTTCAGTGAAGAAATTCTTCCTGATATTTGACCTGAACCTCCCTTGGCACAGCTTGAGACTATGTCCTCTTGCCCTGTCACTGGTTGCCTACCTCCTTTCATGTAGATGCAGGAGCAATAAGGTCTCCCCTGAGCTTCCTTTCCTCCAGACTAAACAACCTCAGCTCCCTCAGCTGCTGCTCCTAAGACTTGTACTGCAGCCCATTCACCATCTCCACTGCCCTTCTCTGGAGTCACTTCAGAATCTCAATGTCTTTCTTATAGTGAAGGACCCAGAACTGAATACAAACACTTCAGGTGTGACCTCACCAGTGCTGAGTACAGAGGGATGATCACTTCACTACTCCTGCTGGCCACCCTATTTCTGTTTTTCTTGATTCTTTAGAAAGAAATAATCTTGCCTACTTTATCTCATGTAGAACAAACTTTTGTTGAAAAGAAAAAAAAAAAAAAAAAAGAAAGAGAAACAACTTTAATTTTTTCTATCACTAAATGAAAGTTTTGTTCTATGGCTTCTGCTTTCCTAAGCCATAAATGTCAGAAACACCCTAGCATGTATAAAAAGCTGGGAGAAATTAAACCTACACGAACACTTTGAGAGAGATTCCAGGTCAGAATTACAATTTAATAGAAAGATTACAATGAATGCAATGATGCAGAAAAACTGGATTACACCCACAAAGTCAGAGTACAACCTGGCCACTGTTGGTCACCGTGGTGGTCACAGTCCAATAAAGTGGTTGTTGCAGTCCTGTTGAAGTGAAGGCTGCAGCTGTGCCTAAAATATTGGTCCTGTGGAGGGTCTGGTCCTCCTCTGGTTCTGTCCAGCAGTGGCAGTGTCCCAAGTCCACAAACCTCGGGATTATAGGAGGTCAGGTTCAGGTGGTACCTCCCCCAGGGCGGGGAGTTTCAGGATGGAATGATGTCCTATGAGCCATAGGATATTTTTGGTATCCTTGATGGTCACTGGAGCTGTTTATTCATTCAGTTCAGGATGACCAATTAGCAGAGATGACCCCTCAAGGTGAAGGTAAAGAAACACTACCCCACCTTGTGAGGTTTAGCTCTTCTTATTTGACACCCAGCTTGTAGCCTGAGGGGTTTGTGTGCACTGGGCAGTCACTGGGAATTAACAGTTTATCATTACAGAGAGGGCAGTAGAATAGCAGCCACATAGTGCTAAAGGTCTGCAACCAGGACAACTTCAGAAAGAGATTTAACCCTTAGGATACCAGGTAGAATTCTAGATGCTATTTCCAAATTGTTCTTTTTATATATTGATATAGATCTTCAGCATTCTTTGGCACTTGAATTCTCTTTTTTCTGTTGATACTCTTGTTGCTTTTCAATGCCATATTCTTTTTGCCTTAGGCTGATGAATTTCTGCCAGGGGCATTGTTTTATTTATTTAGGATAAAAACATTAACTTATAATTGTTTTATTCTGATACCTAACCAGAAATTCTCTCTCTCTCTGTTCTCTCTTTTTTAGTATGGAAAATCTTTCCAGTTGAGAAGGCAAAAGCTTTTCCAAAAGTAAAAAACACCATTCAGAAAATCAAACCGGTAAATAAATTTTTATAGCTTATGATACTGATAATAACAAATTTATTTTTTTAAGAAAACCCCAGAAAGACACTATTGGTTTTGTGGGTAATAGAGGAATGTTAGAAAGAGGAAATCTACACACTGATATTAATATGGCATTTTAAATCTATAAAGATGACTCCCTCATCACTGCCTTCTTTAACAGAGGAGGGATATAGTGTAAGAAAATTTCACTTCTCAGTTGTGTGTGAAATTAAATGTACATTCAAATTAATATGCATGGGTACTCTATCTGTTGTCCATACAGCCTTCTTATAACTTTGACATAAGAAACAGTCCTACTTTGTAATTTATCATAGTTGGGGCAAAATCTGCAGCTTTGTTTTCCTTCTGTTTTAAACTTGAAAGCTGAAGATAGTGCCTTAAGTAATTTTGCCCTATTTTGTACTTCCTTTATCTTTTAAATGACCATTTTCATTTCACCAAACAAGCCAGTTTTTAACATGGTAATATGACAAAACGTCACATCAGAAACTGGTTTATAATCACTGTAGACTTCATACATATTTAATAAGTTTATTACTGCCTCTTACTGTGATAAAACCAGCATATATTTTATTGTATCTTGTAATCCACCTTCAATGATTCACCATCCATTCACTATTAAACTTCCTATCATCTTGCCTATTACAAGTAGCAAGCAAGAGGGAAAATACATGAATTTGAATAGAAAAAAGGATGTATAGTGCTTATAAAACTGATCCGTCAGCATCTCACACATTTTCAATAATATGCCTGGTTTGTGAGAACATAAGCCAAATTATTGAGAAAACAGCAGCAAGATATGTTCCCATTGCTTTCAATTTATTAATTCAGCTAAATATGCCATCTTTTCTGCTTCTACATGTTCTGACCCACTGTCAAGGTTATAAAGTATGCATGTATCATAGCAAAAAAAACCACCACTGCACCAACCCACAAAATCTCAATAAATTTGGAAAATAAATATACAAAACTTTTAAGTAGGAGAACACAGTGTAAAAAAGGGAGTCAGATCTGGTTCCCTGCATTTTGTCCAGCCAGGAACAGCAGGGGATGGTACCAGCATACACACACACACACACACACACACACACACACACACACACACACACACACACACACACACACACACACACACACACACACACACACACACACACACACATGACCAAGGCATAAAGGCCAAGCTGGAATGGGGCTCCAGAGCCCATGGGCAAGGGAAAGAGGGAGGCCCCAGAGAGGTTGGTAAGGGACACCACAGTTTTTTAGTGGCCTCAACAGGCACTAGTGGAGGCACAGATAGACCCTCCTGGCTGTGGCTGTGCCCAAGTACACAAAGACACCTGGACTGGTCAGCCACCAATAAAGGCATGGCTCTGGAAGGCTAAGACATTCTGTAGAGGAAGAGATAATTAAATTTTACTTCTAGAACAGCTCAGGAGAAAAAAAGTGTTCATATAAAGATGAAGCTGTTTTAGAATGGACAGAGATTCCACAAGCCAGGCAATTCTCCTTTTATTTCAAGTGGATGGGTCTGGTTTTAGTGCATGCAGCCAAAAAGAACATTTTACTTTTCACATAGTTGAGGAAAATAACAAAGGAGTAACAATTAACTATGAAGAGAATCATATGTTTCACATGTTGATACAAGGTGTTATCAACATTATTTTGTGTATATAATTATTTTTGTTTTGAAGATAGAAATGCAGCAATGAATAAAGGTTAAGGCAAACTTTTTAAGCTTACAGGATTGCTATTCACTGGGCCATTGGAGATCACATGATCACTGACAGACCTAGGAGTGATGCCTGAGTTTCCTAAATTCCAGTGGAGCCCTCCAGTCAATGGTCATTGGTTCATAATTTGGAGTTGGTTTTTTTTGGTTTTTTTTTTGGGGGGGGAGGAGGTTGTTGTTGTTTTTTGTGGTGTTTTTTGGTGTTTTGTGGGTTTTTTGGCTTATTGTTTTGGTTTTTTGCTTTTCTTTGTTTTTATTTTTTTGTAATATGTACTTAATCATGTAAACTAGTTTGGCATTTCTGCTGCTTTCAATAATTTTTCTCTCCTATGGACATAAAAGCTTTGAAAAGCACAAAGTATTTTTATATATTTATATATCTTTATATATATAAATGAGCTTGAGTACATAATTTAAAGTTGTTCCTATATTATCAGAAAAGCAAGTTGAAATAAGCTTTTATTGCAAGCAACATTTAAGTACTATAGAGATGGGTCTTGCTTCACTCTGAGAAGATACATTTCCTGAATTTAATTTGACTAGCAGTATGAGCACACAACATATAGGCATTTAGATTTAGATATTTTAATGCTCATTGGTCATTCATGTAGAACTGCAAAAATAGTACGGATGAGAAGCTAATTTAAATAGGTTTTTAAATTTAACAATGAACACAATTGTGGTGCTGATAATAACACAACCAGTGAGCACAGTGTAAGCAGCATTGGCACCTAAATACTGAAATATTTGAGATTTCAGAGATCACGTTTAAATGGCAAGGAAGGAATATAGTAAGATTAAATATACTTGTTTTTTAAAAATCTTTCTCACTCAAAGACGTAAAAGGATAGGGAAGAAGAAATGTGTACAAAAATAGCTCAAAGGAAATATGACATGAATATTTTCTTACTGAATGAAACATGACAAGATAATGGGGCTAGAATACCATCACCCTAGATTCACTGTCAACTAGAGCTCAGTGTAACTTACAAAGTTTCACTTTGCTGTAGCCTGATCTTGTAAGAGCACAGAGAACTTTGCAGACATCATGGCAAAAAAGAAAAAAAAAAAAAAACAAAAACAAAACAAAACAACACCCTCTTTTACTGTAAATATATGAAAATACAGATGGGGACAAAACAAACTGAATTTTGGCTCCTTTATTAGTCATGAGGGGCTAGATTTTCAACAGAAAACAATATTTACTGTGATTTTTTGTTTATTTTCACAACAGCTGGACATATTAATGTCCAGCTGCCTTTAACCTTCTGAGGTACTTGAAAGTCAATTTTTCAATTTGATAATCTAATGCAGAATTTTCAAATTTCTGGATTGCTTGTTAATACCACTGTGAACCAGTTCACATATGGGTAGGCAATCATATGTGAAAAGAGCACCAGTAAAGAAGAGAATCCCACTAGAACTGGCTTTGGATGATGATACCATAAGCACAGTGTTGTATCCCAGATTCCATGACTCTTGGGCCATTGCTTGCTAAGTCTGTGTACTGGGGAATGACATGCTTGTAAAAGTACTTTGTTTTTTCATTGTTGTTGTTTTCCTCAGATCTGTAGAGGAAAACCAGCCCCTTTATTTGAGATTAGCCCCTACCTCAGGGAACAGAATTATAAAAACTGCCATGGGACACCA
Organism: Urocynchramus pylzowi; assembly: GCA_013397555.1. Classification (NCBI taxonomy): domain Eukaryota; kingdom Metazoa; phylum Chordata; class Aves; order Passeriformes; family Fringillidae; genus Urocynchramus; species Urocynchramus pylzowi. The sequence goes on from VZRH01005782.1 coordinate 520,738, forward strand.
TTTATATCTCAGGACTGCAAGAGAAATGTATTCTTTTCATTTTCCTTCTGTGTATCACACTTACAATGGTACCAAATACAATGGCACAGGTATATCAGGCCTATATTTAACAAAACAAAACATTTTCACTCAGTATGTACAATAGTGGCATGGCCCCATAGACGCAGAGTCAAAAAAGGGCTTTGTTGGTGTGTTAATTCTTGTCATGATTGCACTGAATAGCCAGGCATGGTATGAAGCAACAAGTTCCTGAAAAATTCTGCTGACTTGCTGTAGAACTTAATGTTCCAACAGTGTACAGATGAGGGAGTAGAGAATTATGGACACAATACTGATGGAGACACTAGGAGAAATGTCAAAGTGCAAAAGGAGAGTCACAAGTGGCACTGAGGTGCAGGCACATGGAAAAGCCAATACTTCTAATTCAGAGATGCTGGTTAGCTCAGGACTGAAAAGATGAAAAATTACTTTCAAAATTGTCTTGACATTATGTTCAACATTAGAAAGCTACACAGCCTGTGCTTTCCTCCTGATGGTGATGAACACAGCTCATGCACACTATGTCTTTGTTAAAATAAAATATTCAAGGGCCACTCTCTTGCCTTGAGATGATCTGGCATGGCATGGCTTGTGTGCACACAGCTGAACACTCTCATTGTGCAGAACAGGGAGTCTGCATGCACATACACAATTGCACTTGGTCCCTGGTACATGTTTTGTCCTGTGCCATGCTTGGAAAATTAGCTGGTCCAAAAAAAACCCAAGTGCTAAAAATTCTCAGTATAAATGGTCATAGGTAACCACTCAGATGTCCTGCTCTGTTCCAATGAGTAATCCAACCATAGCAATGAAAATAGAGTATAGTTTAGGATTGGTTTTCAGTAGGGATTTGATCCGGCAGAATCAAACCCATTTAGACATTATAATTTATCATTTTGCATATAAAATGAATGCAAAATTACAAAAAAACCACCATGGCTTAATGAACTGGTGAGTCAATTTCTTTAAGAGGAAAATCAATTTCTGGTATTTATCAAAAGCAATACAATTTTCAGTTATCTTCAGTGCCCGCTAGGAAATATAGTATTATTTTATAGTGACGTGTTGTTGTCTGTTTTGTAAATAAAATGCACAACTGTCATGATGTTCAACCAAATTCTAGTCTTTCTCTCTGACCAAAGAGAACCATGGATCACTCTGCAGCAACAAATGAGTTTTCCAACAATTTTTTTAAACTAGTTTTCTTCCTGTACTTGGCATTGGTGGGGCAAACTCTCGAGTGCTGTGTTCAGTTTTGGGCCCCTCACTTAAAAAAGAATATTGAGGTGATGGAGCATGTCCAGAGAAGGGCAAAAAAGCTCATGAAGGATCTAGAAAACATTTCTTGTAAGGAATGGCTTGGGGTGCTGGGGTTGTTTAGCCTGGAGAATGGATGTTCAGCGGGGACCTCATTGCTGTCTGCAATCACCTAGAATGCTGCAGTGAGGTGGGGGTTGGTCTCTTCTAAGGTGCCTGCAGTGAAAGGACCAGAGGAAATGGCCTTAAGGTGAGCTGGGGGAGATTCAGATTAGATATTAGATCAAAAATCTACACTTTTAGGGTTTTCAGGCATTGGAATATGTTGCCCAGGGTGGTGGTGGATTCAGCATCCCTGGAGGTATTTAGGAGGCATCTATCTCTGGCCCTGGGGGTTGGAGTAGTGGTTTGGGAATTACAGTGGTGATCTTGATGATTGGATAATGATCCTGAAGGTCTCTTCCATCCTTGATGATTCTATTATTTCAGTACAATATTCCATGATTCCAGCCCAACTTAGGAAATCAGTTTTTCAGGCATTATAAATGTCTAGGGCAATACTTCACATGTTTGTTTTCTCTTTCAGCCCCTTGATGTGACTTAGACAAAGTATTCAGACAAAGCCTTGTCCATCCATCAACAGATGTACTCCTGAATTAGCACCACACAGTCTGCAATCACTCAGTGCAGTGGAAATCCTCTGACTTTTTTGCTTCATTTCTAAAAGACATCATCTGTAGCAAATCTGACTGATTTCACGTATTCCAAGTGAGGGCAATTAAGCAATTCACCATCAAGGTTTGACTTCTTTGGAACTGGATTCAGTGGGACAATACTAAGCTCCCAAATTTTCTTGAAAGAGTTTTGTGGCATATGGAACATAAATTTGTTATATTTGGCTGTCTGCTGCTTAGCAGCTGCAGCTGTTTGCTATGATGTTCATTACTCTAAGTTCTGATTTCTCTTTTCATGTTTGTCACATTGTCCATGAGTGCCTACCAAATTTGGCCTAGAAGAGAATGTATTAGTATTCTGGTAGTCTAAGCTGTTCAGGTGATGAATACTAAAATACAGATTCTGTATATCTGACAAGCCTTTTCCAGTGTGACCCTCCAGAGTATAAGATTGAAATCATAGCATGATTTAGAACAGTATACTTTTGTATAAAAGTATTATACAAATGATGAAGAGCATGGATTGTAACCATGCCTTAGGTGATGCAGTATCTTCTTTCACATTGTTACTGCTTGCTGTAAATAACAGCAACAGACTATTTACTGTTTCCATCTAAAATTGTGCTGCATCGTTTTTATAAATAAGAGAAAATCTAATAACTCCAGGTCACAAAATCTGTCTTGTATCTGAAACACTAAAGCAGCTTCAATAAGCACCATATTACAATAATATACAGGCAGGACACAGGCTTTTTATATGACAGTAGTGTGCTAAAGGAAAAACATTCACAATGGTGTGTCCCTGGGGGAGTCATTATCAGGTGTCAAAAAATAACAGTAACAATACCAAAATTACAGTCTTTCCTCTTTAAAACTTCTTGAAAAATGAAGTAAATGTTTGAAGTGAAAGATTCCTTTACAGGCATGAAAGGTAAGAGCATAACTTGACAAGTAATTCTTCTTCAAAGGTTATGAAGACATACAGTGTCCATGTCCAAGGAAAGTTTGTGAGATGACATAGGTTCAGGGGAGAGTCATGGTATAAGTCAATGAGAACACTCAAAAATTGTCCAAATAATTTATATTTTGCTGACAGTTGAGCACTGCTATCCACTCTAAACAGCTCAAGAGGATGTAAAAAATGAGACTAAAGCACTTTAACTTGTTGATCATATTGAAAACAAAGAAGAACTATGACAGTGGCTGTGAACCTAGTACGGGAGGAAGAGTGGTTTCCAGGGCCAAATATGAGATGATCGGCCAGTTATAATAGCAATGATTTCAAAACTTAACATTTCATTGCAAACGTGAGCAGACATATTTTAAACAATAACTCCATATTCCAGTTAGGAAGGACTTGCTATGATGCACATGAAAAAAAATGCTACGTGACATGGTTTAAAGAAAACTTCAAATGTGAACAGGTGGGAGTTTGATTTTGTCTTCAGAATGTTCTATAATGGAACATCTTACTCTAGAAGTTGTAAGAATGTCTTTATGACCAATATATATCAGAAAAAAAAGTATATTTTGAATGTATCTTGCCAAAAGTGGCCAATAGAAGGCACTTATTGATGTTAAGTATTTCACACATATTTCACAAGCAATATGGAGAAGATTTCTGTTTCCCTCATCTTGTTTCACTGTATCTCATGAGATTGTTTCACCATCCACTAAACCTTCAGTTAAGGAACTCCACAGTGACTTGACAGAGTCAAGATCTCTCTGACTATTTTGGATCTTGATTCATTCTAACTGTTAGGAGGAAAGGGTTAAAAATAGATGATTTGGAAAGAAGTATGATAGATTCACTCAAAGTGACCTTGCAGCTGGGAAGGCTAAGAATATCCATGTGGGCAACCTCACATATTTACTGCTGATGGTCCTCTGTCTTTCTCGAGAAGTGGAATTTCTCTAGAAGATAACAGAATGCTGTCAAAGACTGAGAAGGCATTCTTCACAGCAGGAGAAGGAGAGATAAGAAACTGGGAGGTTACAGAAGCTCAGAGGTTACAGAAAGCACGGCATTGTGAAGTATTGCACACCTGCCAGGCGCAGTGAGATGTGAGATCAGACCGGGAACAGCCCGCGCACTTTTTGCCTTTGCTAAGATGGAATAAGTTTAGCAATGTGTCCCCTCCTCTTTTCAAAATCCTCCAGCCAGGAGGTGATGGAATAATTTTATTCTCCTTTTGCTGTGAGTTGTGGTCGCCTTGGTAACTTGCATCTATCAGTTCACAGGCTATCTTTGTCTGAGGCCTGATAAGTCTCACATGAAAAGAATGAGCAAACAGTCCTAAACCACTCTCTTCATTTCACTCATGATTTGATATACTTCTGCCATATCTTTCATATTTTCAATAGCATATCATAAATATACTTTCTATCATATTTCCACAAAATATATCCCTTTTGCTAGTTTCCAAGAAAGACCAGTACCCTTTGCAGTAATCATGTTTGAAGGAAATATTCCATGCCTTTGATTCTCTCCATTACCTGGCCATGAATTTATTTGGGTTCTTTCCTTATTCAACCACATGTTTTGCTATTTAGTTACAGAGTTCTTAAAATAGCACTGTATGTCTAAAATCCTGATCTCAGTGCAAGTGAAATTCTCAGTACAATTCCTTCAATAAAGCTCTTTCCCTAAATTGATGAGGCAGATTTAGATTTTGAAAAGTTTGGAGAAGGAAATTAGGTTTTATTTAGTTAAGAAAAAAACATGGAAAAGTAACCTTTTTTTTTTTGTGCATTAGGAATGTGCTTGATTCTGTTGTATAAAAAGAGGCAAAAGAAGACTAAAAAAACCAGTTGATCTTATTTAAATGTAAAAAAATTTGTTTATTTAATTTATAATTTTTAAGTTAAAGCTTAAAAATTAATAATCTTCCTTTCATAGTACTAATTTTGATCCAGTGCATACTGGATCAAACTTGATGTTAAATACAAATCATATATTATTTTAAATATGAAATTAGGCATTTTCTATATAGAAATTAAAGCCAAATAGTACTAGAGATCATACTCAGATGCATACTAGAGGAATTTCCCTTTTGAACACAACAATTTCCCTTCTCACTCCCTTTATTTGAAGGAACATCCTATATTTCATCTGTGTGTTACAAAAGTAAGGGAAAGGTTGAAGCTGATAGCATGAACACAAATATTATTCTAGGCGATGAAATCTTGCTGAAGAAAAATAAACTTTGGCTCTGACAGCTTTCTGAGGAGCAAATTTCATATTTCCCCATTCTGTGTGAGAAAACAAGGGTTGTGGTCAATTCAAACCAGTTCATCACTTTGATTCACTACGGGATGAATAATTTTACCAAAATGGAGAAGATGGTGTGGAGGTATAAATGAGCACTTAAGGTTTCCAAAATGAAGTGAGAACAGCCTAGTGTAAGTCAGCTTTCTAGATGAGAGAAATACATGCAAAATCACAGGTCTGTGAACTAACTACAAGGGTTTATGAGGCTTGAAAATATTTTATAGGGCTTGGAAATATTATGTAGATAAGAAATTTGGAAATATGAAAAAAACTAGACTGCAGTGGAAGCACCAAATGACCATGACTGCATTTTCCATAGTTATTCACACAGACCATTTGATTATAACAGCAGTTCAAGTTACAAACCCAGGAAACAGAATTCAGTCTTAGCTGAAGTGAAACCCCTTGGTAACACTAAATTTCCATGTGTCACTAACAGCTTATCACATCTTCTTTTAACTGGAGAGACAAGTCTCAGATGAAAAAGGACATGTTTTTCTATATGCCACTAATAGCTGAAAACAAAGATTTTCCAAAATGTTTCAAAGTCACTTATTACTGCATAGTCATAGAAGAACAGTCCATTGTCTGCCTGTTTTCAAAAAACATTGTTGTAGAGATACCTCAAAAAATTAAAATATTTCAAAATCAAATTATATGAAATTTATTTTTATATCAGTTTCAGAAAATAATGCTGTACTTAGTAGTGATTTTCCTCTAGCTAATTTAGCAACTTTTTAAAGTCTATGTATCATAGAGTAAATTGCACTTCTTATTGTTCAAGACCTTATCTTGGAGACTGGGTAAAAGATTTTAAAAATCATTATCCCCATCTTCTGAAAGGGTTTATATTTATGCATTATTTCATTTTTCCATCTTTTAATATAAAGCAGCACTTGAGGATGTTCCTTTTAAAAGATCTGAAAATGTGGTTTTCAGCAGTACGGAATTGTTTCTGATTATCAGATATGGAATATAAAACTAAGTTTTTGTATTTCTTTGACAATATCAAATGGTGGCAACAAGAAAGAATGTTGCAAATATTGCAAATATTTTTAAGCCCTTTTCAGTAGACTCAAAATGGTGTCATTTTTCCTGTTTTTCTTTATGTTTTTAATTTTTTATATATAATTAAAAGTTGAAAAGAAGAGTCAAAGTGCTTCATATGTGCTGGACTTTATAAAATAATTTCCCTGAAGAGTATTCTTGAATAATGAATTATTGTCCAAATTTTCTGGTAAGACACCTTCTTCTTTTCAACATATCCTAAGAAAGAAGAAAAAAAAACCAAAACTAATCTCAATAAGTATTATGATTTAATTTTCAAAAAGTATTATATCTCATTTTTAATTTCAGTAAACAAAAATTACAATAGCATAATTCAGCCACTTTGAAGAAAACATTATTGGTTTAAATACTCTAATATTAATAATCCTAAAATAAGTACTCAAGTATTAATTATTAAGTGAATTCTTGAAACTGGAAAAAGGTGCATAATAAAGTGTTTGTATAAGGAATGCTGTGAAATGGCAATGTATTAATGTTTCCATAGTCTTCTAGAAGGAAAAGTTCTATCTTTAGAACCCAGTTCTTGATAATAGTGGCATTTATTACTCCTAGTGTAGTAATGGAAGGAGTATTTTCACTGAAAGATTAAGATACTTGCTAATTATTGATTCTGCTAAGTACAAGGTTAACATTAATCTGGAGTCACATGAACGGCTTAAAAATACTGCTATTCAATTGCATTCAAACTGACAATAAATAGATTTTAAACCAACTTATTCATATATCTGAATATAATTTTATCATCAGGAATACATAGGAAAAAATAGTACATGACACAAAGCAGAGAGATGTCTTCTTAAAATGCACTTGAATATCAGTATTTTCCTTATTTTACTGGTTTTATTTTAGGTAAGCTTGCCTTTAGCTAAGGGAAGTCAATGCAATGAATATATATAAATATAAAAATACTAAAATCATCTAAAACAGGAGATAAAACCAGTGTTATGGACTGAAAGACTGAGTGAAAAACTTAGATATATCATCTCTGAGCACCTACCACACTTCTGATTTTTGGGATGAAGAGGGGTGGGGTCACTACAGAAGCTGTCAATCAGTACAGCACTTTCTCTTGTATTGTGTGGAAGTCAAAGAACTGACAGACAAGTGAGAATATGCTAACTTCAGAAAGTGATAAGCATAAAAAAGGTTTTGGGTTTTTTTCCTTTGGTGTTCAGTAAAAAGTAGCAGGAAGAAACTTGGCCCTGATACTAGAACCTACTTAACATAAGTTAATGAACTGTAGATGTTGTTGATACAAGACATTTAGCATAACTCCCATAATTTTATATTTTATTATTCTGTCTGTTGAAAATTTACTAAGGTAGAATTCCTTTGAGTTATTTGCTAGCATTATTTTCAGTGACTAACAAAGTTCAAGGTTAAACTGCAATAGCAGTAACCAGAATAATAAAACCATAAGAAGTGATATAGAACAGATATAAATGTAAATGAGTGTTTCAGATATTCTATAAGAAAAAGGTAGTGTTTCATTCATCAGTACTACAGTCTTTGCTGCAGACAGCTGCAGCACTCTTCTTAGCTTATATATCCATTTCTATTTAGTAAAAATGAGCCTGTGTGGTAATAATTTTAGACTAACTAGTTGTAAATGAATCTACCAAAGTCACAAATGTTCAGTTAGGTCTCCTTCAGTTTACAGTCATCTAGGGAAATAACTCAGCACACCAACCATCCTGAATGTACTGCTGTGCTACTGTTAAACTACCTCTGTTACTCATGACAAAGAGATCAGAGGCACTCTATTAACTTGAAAGAAGAGGAGAGCTACATAGTAAAATTTAAAGTCTGCACCAGCAAGAAAACATAAAAATAACATTAATACTTTTTTTTTTAAAGCAACATTTTGCAGAATCACAGAGCTACTCATACTGGAAAGAACCTTCAGACGTCCTCTGGTCCAAATGACTTAATTAAACAGGGTCATCTAGAGTAGGTTGTTGAGAATTGTATCCAGTCATGTTTTGAAACTCTCCAAGAAGAGACGCCTCTCAGGGCAACCTGATTCTACTGTTATTTTTTGTTTTCAGGTGGAATGTCATATTTTATTTTGTATCCATTTCCTGTTGTCCCATCAGTGGGGACTGCTGAGAGGAATCTGGCTCCTCTCAACAGGTATTTACACAAATTGATAAATCCCCATAGGCCTTCTTTTCTCCAGGCTAAACAGTCCCAGCTCTCTAACCCCTCATATGACCAATGCCCTAGTCCCTTAGTCATCTTTGTGGTCCTCTGCTGGATTTGTTTCATTATGTCCATATATTTTTCATAGTTTCCTTCCCCTCTTATATCTTAGTTTAATTCCTGTAGCAAAACTTTGCAACCTGGTTCTCATGAAGAATCCTTCTAGGAAAGATTGGTTTCTAATTCTAGGCAGCAGATGGTGTGAAAAATGCTAAGTCAGGAAAATTGTCTGAATAGCCATGGCCAACACTTTGCTGGAGTCCTCTGAGATCAGTGATTAAGTTTCCTGAACCCTACAGGGAGACTCAGAGGAGACAGAGTCATTGCAGAGACTGTTACATGAATTCTATGAGTTGTTGATTGTAAAGGAACCACTGAGGATCTCAAGCGTGATATTTTTGGGAGATAGTGGGGAGGTTAGGATGTGTCTCAACTGAGGATCTATCTGCAATAAGAGTTGTTGTGGAACTGTTGTAGAAAAATCCTGAACAAACAGTAAGAATTCATTTGGCCTGAAAACAGCTTTGAACCTCTCACTTAAAATTCCATTTATGTCTGAAAATGGAGGATGGCAAGTGTGACACAAACCTTAAGAAAAGCCTGAGGTGTACAGCAAAGTAACTACGAGCTTCTAAAGATTAGTGGACACGTGGGAAATTTTGATTTGTATTTGGGAAAGGCCAACATGGCTTCTGTGAACTTGTTCAGAAAATCCTTGAAGCTCTTTAAAGAGCTCAATAAATACTGGGATATGAATGATCTGGCTAATAATAGTCTCTCACCAAATGCTCTGAGAAAATTAAACATCCAGTAAAGAAGAAAGGATGTTACAGCACAGCTTCTGCCTTCACAGGAATGCTTATGACACCACTGCTTTTTTAACTACCTTCCTTAGTTGAAAGGAACTATCCCTCTACATATCTTTTGTCCAAGTCTCAGAGGTACTGAAATTTTTATAATTTAAAAAGGACTTCCAAGAGTTAGAAGAGATCCTTGCAGAAATCAGTGAAACCCAAAATATATGATACTTATTCTAAGGCATTAGTTTTTATTTATAAGGAGAGAAAAAATGGTCGAATAAGCAGGAAAAAAAAATGCATAAAGTAAGAATCATATAAAAGGTTTTAGGTTACTGATAATTTCCAGCCAAAAAATACTTTCTAATCTTCTATTTCAGGAGCATACTGAGACATTTTTATTCCAGGCAAAGGAATATTGTGAAGATAACTTCTGTGCTAGGGACAAGTATTCTGGGCACATGGGCTATTCAAAGCTCTGAGGTGATCAAAAAGTGATTAAAATATAGAGACTGTACAGCCTTTAAAAAGTAATCGTGTTATTACAATGCAAATCCTTGCAAATTTGTCACTTAGTTGAGCCACTCAGCCAATTAGAGTGTAAAGAAATATATAAATATTGAGAAACAGATACACAGTAGTTTTGGAAAAAAAAAAAAAGGAATACAGCACAGAGGCTAACATAAATGGACAAGTCAGTGATGTTAGGAATCTGTATCAAAACAGTAAAAGAAATATTAATGAAGCTTATTTTCAGAACATTTAAAAATAATATTTGGTATCACATCTTTATAGGTAATAATTAGGTATTATAATAAAGCCCTTTCTTTACTGTTTGGTGTTTTTTTTCTTAAAAATGAAATTTTTTTGAATAGAGAACAATAAAGAGTTACTCTAACAAATAAATCCTTGCACATTTTTAAGTTGGCCTGGACAAATTCCTTCATTGACAGTGAATTATTTGAAGACTTCTAGCTAAGTGAGAGTAATATTAAAAACATTTTGACATTCAAATATATATTTTTATATATATCTCCAACAACATTTAACAGGGTTGAGCCTCAATACTTTCTGCAGAAAAAAACCCCTAATACATTGTTTTATACAAGTTAAAGAAACCAAATTTAATAAACGTAATTTAAAAAACCTCTCTTTACAACCTCTTTGTTGCTTTTGGCAGTCCAAAATTATGACTTTCTGATTTACATTACTACAATTACCAAATACAAATTACAGATATGTTGCAGAATATGTTTGGTCATTTGTATTTGTAAAATGCCTTCTGTGTTTGATCATATTGATGCAAATAATATGAGTTCCATGAATTCCAGACAGCAAGCAGAAGGGGATTTACAGAAATAGGTACATGCAGTGTAATATAAGAGTCCTCAGAGAAAAATTGCGTTTACACAAAAAAAAAAGTGTGAAAGTTAATCTAAAACAATTCAAACATTTGATAGAAATATGTATTCTGCAGGTCCCTGCTAGGACCTGCTCCAGCTCTGGCCTCACATGGGATCACAGCCTCCATCAGGCATCCCCCTGCTCTGGTGTGGGTCTCCTCCACAGGCTGCAGGTGGATCTCTGCATCCCTGTGGATCCCCATGGGCTGCAGGGGCACAGCTGCCTCCCCATGGGCTGCACCACGGGCTGCAGGGGAATCTCAGCTCTGGTGCCTGGAGCACCTCCTGCCCTGCCCTTCCTTCTGCACCGACCCTGCTGTCTGCAGGGCTGCTCCTCTCATGTTCTCATCCTGCTATCTCTGGATGCAATTACAATTGTGCAGTAACTTTTTTCTTTTCCCCCTTTTTCTTAACCATGCTATCACAGAGGCATTACTGCCACTTCTAATTGGTCCAGCCTTGGCCATCAGCACATCCTTCTTGGAGCCAGCTGGCACTGGCTCTGCTGGACATGGAGGAAGGTTTTGCAACTTCTCACAGAAAGCACACCTGTAGCTTTCTCTCCTCCACTACCAAAACCCAACCATGCAAACCCAGTACATTGCCCCATGCTCCTCACATGCCACTCATGTCCCTCGCACCCAGAAGCTGTTTTTTGGGACACACACCATTCCCCCACTGTGGCTGGAGGTTAAAGACCCCCACCTGTTCCAGTCACTGATATCCCACTTACTCCTGCAGCTGACTCCAATAGTTGGCACCCAGGCCACACATGCTAGTTCTCCCAGTAACTGCCACTCCGTTCTTGCAACAGCACACACAAGGGATAGGGTGTGAGATGATACAAAGATAACAAGGAAGAATTTAGTAAGAAGACAGGACAGATTGTGATGATCAAGCACAGGACTCAGTTAGACTAGTATACTGACCTCCATTTAAAACACAATGAATCCCTTTTATATCTTATTCTTTGTGGTGTCATCTTTGTTCCCTGCCATGCAGATTGCCTTTTCTTCTGCAGTGCCACCAACCCTATCTCCAACATGCTGATCTTAAATCACTTGATGACAACATGTCTTACGTGATTTTGCCACATAAAACTAGAAAAAATCAAATAGCTTACTATCCTATTACTACACAGTGTTGAAATTTGAAAAGCACTGTATTTCACAACATACTCATTGCTTCAAACTCCAAATGGCTTCCTATTTTTGCACTGTCTATTCCTCCATGGCAAGAAGGAATAGATATTTAAACAACATTTTAGGCACATGGTTTAGATAGAATTATCCTTTGCTTGGGTTTACATATCATTCAGCCCTAGTTAAAAAGCTGATGTAAGCAACTAGAAATGTGACCTGCAAAAATGTGAGCATATCTATTCTACAACTCATTGGAAGGATGTTGATATCAGGAACTGTGAGCCATATGCATTCATGCATAAGGAGATCTCTTCAACAACAAAGTACTCATTTTGACACAGGCAAGAAAAAGGTGTCATGCAGGGAAAAGTGTCGGTGTAGAGTATAGTAATGTGTGCATAGATTTTTATGTCTGGAAATTTTAATGATGGAGGCAAAAATTGATACTCTTCTTACAGAAAGATGAGCATACAACATTTCATAGACAATTGCATAAGACAATTTTAAGACAATATCAAGTCAAATTTTCCCCTATTAACATTAAAGTGCTTGTCTTTCTATGTTTAACCCTTTCTTTGTTTTAAAATAATACTTTATGATTATTACATATGAAGGCTGATTAAAGCTGTTAATGATAAGAGACAATGACCTGTAATACATTTTAATTTCCTCAGCCATAATCCCTCAGTTTGAATTAGCAGTATTTAGGTATCTTCTAAATTTGTGGATACATGTAATTACAAGGTTCGAAAATGAAAAAAATATTTTCAAAGGCAATATACAAAATGTCAGCCAAAGACTCTAGAATACCAACATATTATTTCTTTCCTTTTCAGCAGCTTTTACTCTGATTTGCCTTGGGCTACAGGTTTTTACTTCCCAAAAAATGGCTTGTGAATGAAGCTTGCAAAACTTCTGAAATAATTCATGGGTTAAGGATACTTTCTAGATACAAGAAAGTATCTTAGAAGAAGGAACTAAGGTAAATTCTAAGTGGTCCTTTCATGATTTGTGAGAGAAAAATGCTGCTGGAAAATTATACTAGTACTGAAATGGGAAAACCCTGTTGGAGATAACCAAAACAAAGCAAATAAATAAAACCAAGTCAACAAGTAAGTTTACTTGTTTACAAAACCAAATAAGGAAATCCCCACACAATATTTAATTGCTAAGTATTTTAAGAGCAAAGTGTTTCTGCAAAGCCTGGATTTCAAAATCATTAGACAACTTAGTTGATATGAACCTGTTTAGAACTAGCAAAGATCTGAAGGACCATAGGATTTTCTGAGAAGCTGATCTAGTTGTTCGTTCTCTTACTAATGCTTGAACTCGAGTGCAGAATACTGTTTTTGTGCAAACATCACTAATATACACAAAGTGAGGTTTCTGGAGAAACAACTTCTTATCATATTAATAAGTTACATTTATCTCTGTCTCATAGTTATCAGTTCTATGAAAACACATTATTTAAATAATAAAAACCTTGATCTAACTTTGAGCCCAATTAGCTTCTGAGAGACTTGTTACATTGCTTCACTGAACTTGGTATAAACAGTATGAGAATCAGTGTCTTTGCCTCTAGAGTTACACTCACAATTTGTGCTATTCTTTGCTTTTATCCCATACTTTAATTTTCATTTGGCATTTAGCGAAATTTTAAATCTCACAGCTTGGGCACCCCACTGGGTAACAACATCCCCCTGTCTCTCCTTGGGTGAGTGATATGGGAGAGTGATGTGATAGTAATGAAGCATCTTGTGTTGGTTTTTAGGCAGTTTCCAGTCTAATGAAACTCCCTTTTAAGTAGTTTCCTTTATGAGCACTAACAGGTGTTATAGATGACTCATTTGTCAGTCTTGTCTAGAAAACCATGCTTTCTACAAAGTGAAGTCAGTAAATAATCAACACTGAATTTTATTTTATGTTGTAAAGTCAGAATAAAATATGTAGACGAAAATGCATATCTTAATTTGTAATAGTTAGCCCACACTTTAAAATTTGTAAATATTTTCATTAGCAATTACTATAAAGAACATATTCTTTGAAAACAAACTAATAACTTGTTTATTTTTATACATTTGGAACAATTAGGTACTGTAAACTATTAAAATAAAATTACTTCCTCTTTTTTTTTTTTTTTTAA
>VZRH01005782.1:542244-553222 GCA_013397555.1 Urocynchramus pylzowi
GAGAGGCAACTTTTTTGGCCACAGACTAAGAACATGATAAAAAGATCAAGAAATAACACTATGAATATTAGATTTGAAAATGAAAGTACCTGGTAGTATATACTTGATACTTGACCATCTCTATTGCCTAGACTCAAAACTGTAATAATGAATTTACAAAAATCAATCAATTTTGTATTTTGTCCTGTATTCTATTATTAGCATGGACTGCATATATTTAGAAATATTGTAAAATTTAATTTCCAAATAAATGGAAGGAGGAATGCCTACTACATATCAAAAAATAGCCATAGAAATAGAATTAAAAAGACCTTATAAGCTTACTTTCCTGAAGAACTTCAAAGGAACAGGAAAAAAGCAAAAATCAAACAAAAAAAAGTAATACTTTATTTTTCCAAGGAAAAATGCTACATAATAAAATGGAATAATTAGCTGGAGTTGTCTGTTTGAGATCTGAATGTAAATCAGCATTGCTGTACACACAATGTAATAACTAAAGGTTTATGGCACCAACTGACTTGGTACTTTCTCATGAATTATACCCTGCATTCATTGTGTCTCTGTAAAACTGTCATAAAAGTCATGTGCCATTCATGTTTTGCAGCTTTCTTACAAAACCATTAAGGTTACAATTGAAAAAAAAATGCTGATTATGTCTAAGATACAATATGTTGGCAAATGCTTTACATTTAAATAAGTTAATTAAAACTGTCTATTTTTTATGGAAGACATTTTATTAAGTTTGAAACATTAGAATAATGAGACACATGTAGAAAATAATTTTGCAAAACAGCAAATTTTAAGTATTCAAGAGTTAATTTATATTAAGAGGGTTCATTCTTTCTCTATATACCCACGGTTTTGAAACTGAAGTCAATGGGCGTCAAGGAGGGATATAAAATTTTTATGAAACTTTAGTACAGAATTTGAATTCAAGTATTTTGATTTTTTAAAATTACAGATATGACAAAAAAATATAAGCGTGAAAAAGGACTTAGCCAGTCACTGTCAGTAGAACAAAGCAAGTCAAAGATATTATTTTCATTCTTGATGTCTTATGGATTTTGTGGAAAAAGAAAAAATATTCTAAGCTTTTTCTGTAGTTTTCTGCATTCAGGAGTGATATGCAGTCAGGTTTTCTGATAATTTAATCAGTTTTAATTTAATATAATTGTGTTCAGTATCATTAAATATACTTTGTATTTTATTAAGCAATAAGATGAAAAATGTTCCATACAGCTATTATGCTATCTTATTTTAAACATTTCCACATTCAAGTGGGAAGACAGGAAGCTTTAAAATTTTTTTTCTTGAAATTTATGCTCCAGTTCTTCTTCCATTAATCCATGGTGATTTTTTAAACACAGTTCAAGTCTTCTTGGGTTTTTTTTTAATACATCATCAACTGTGTAAATAATGTATCCCATAAATCCTCTCTATGCACCAAGAATGACCATTCTAAAAGTGAAAATGTATTAGACATAGATGCAACAATAGATATACTACTTTTCTTTATTATAAATACTATTAAAATCAAATCTGTTCTATGGCTTGAATTGTTAGAAAAGTAAAGCAAGCAGCAATACATTTATCACAAAAAAAACCCCAAAAAAACCACAAACAAAAAACTCCCACAAACAACAACCACAAAACCAAAACAAAAAAAAAAAACAACAACCCAACCAAACAAAAAGAAAACACCCCAAAAAGCTCAACCAACCAACCAATCAATGAATCAAGCAACCGATCAACCAACCAGAAGGTAATTTGGTAATTTCAGTTTCCTTACTTAAAATTGCACCTGTTAGGAATTTCTTATAACATTTAAAAAATTTAGACTATTTTAAAGAGATTTTTACAATTCCAGTGATGGAATCGTAACAATAGAGTCACAAGCAACCATAATTTTTCCCTTGTCAATCTACTTATTAGACATGAAGGCAAGGAAGGATAACAGATATATTGCAAGTTTTTCATAACAATGTGGGATTAAAAATTTAGGATTAGATTAAGAATTCAGCCTAACATTTAGAACACCTCACCTATTTTTAGAAATCATAAATCTCAACAGAAATAACTTCTAATTATAAGTATAACCCGTTCCAAAATAAATGCTTGTATGAAAAAAAATATGTTTAGTGACATTGGATATCACTCAAAATTATGAAATTATTATGGCTTGGAAATCTACAAAAAAACAATTAGATTTATTAGCCTAGCTTTTAAATAATGTTATTTATTACCTATTTCTATATATTATCTATTATTTTATCATCTATTCCTCTTACTATGTGTGACTAAACAAATCTGTAAGTGCAATGAAATTATAATAATTTGTATCCTATTGCATGATCCTACATATGGACTTCTTACCTGACTATTCATTTCATTAAGTGGATACTGCAGCCAATGTAAAAGCAAGAGAGAACAACACCTTTATATCCTCCACAGTTCTGTACAGCTTGAATCAGTCTTCATGGTTTAGGGAAACGTGTTTCAAATCCTTAAACTTAATAGTTATTTGTTTGATTTCCTAAGTATTCTTTTTAATTTTATATCTTAACTGAAACCCCAAATGACCAACATGTCTTTGTTTGGTTTGGTCTGCTTTTCATCACATGCAAGTTAAAAATGTGGCTAAAATCAAATCACTCCTAATTTGTCAGAGAAAAATATTGAGAAAGCCCCCCCACCTTCACTGAAATATGAAATTGGAAAAGAGGACATTCAAAACACAAAAAAAAAATAAACACAGAACAAAAACAAACCACAGAACTCCTCTTTCTACCAACAGTGTTCTAAAATACTGCTTAAGTTCAAAAATGAGTACATGGATACAACCAACATCTTGCTTGGTTGCTGACTAAAACACTTATGTATGCTCAAGTTTTTGGGGACTTCACTATTACTGAGACTGACATGATAGAAAGAAAAACAAAGAAAAAGATTTATGACTTCTTATACAATGGGGTTTCTGGCGAGACATATGATTTTTTTTTCCAAACCCACATTTTCTTTGTCTGTGTCTTTTTCTTTCTTCTGTCACTGTTAAAATAATTGATCTGCAGCAAAGATAGCAGGCTAAAAATTGCAGTGTCTGTCACTATCCTGAAATCTTGCAGTATCCTCACAGTTCATGCAAATAGGGGTTTTTTTTTCTGAGCATGTTCAGAGTCTGACCCATGATATACAACTGCAATTTGCAATAAATGCCTGGATAACTGGAATGCTCTTGTGATTTGAACATAAAAAATGACTTTGCCACATCTGTTAGTTTTCTGACCCTCTTTCTAGTGTGTCATATTTATACATGTCAGAACAAAATTTAAGTCAGACCTATTTTGTCACGGTTTTCATTGTAAGGCCATGCAAAATATGTGGTTAGAAATTTTATGTCATTTATAATCTCTATGTATAGTGGTGTGTATATTTGTCACAGAATACTATCTTCATTTTCAATATTTGTTCAAGCAATAGAAAAACAGTCTTTGAAGTAAATTGAAATCCATCACAGCTTTTCCTGAGCTGCTAGCTTATATTCTTTAGAAAGATGCTTGCTCAAGCCACCTAAGGAAAGCTGCAGAAACAACTATTAAGACTAAGAGTTTTCTTTGCATAGTAAATGCCATTATACCAGTAAATATCTATAATTTCAAAATATAATTAAAAATAAAATATATAATTAATTTGTACTGGCAAAAATTAATTCTGAATTAGACTTTTTCCTTCTGGCTTATAACATTAAATAATCAGTTCTTAATGGAAGAAAAAGCTCTCTTTAATCACCCTTTGAACTTTGTTTGAGATTGGCATATTTCCACAAAACGCTTCCAATCATTCAACATTTTTAGACAGGAAAATCATCTCCCAAAAAGTCTCTGGCAAACTCTAGAATGCAGTGATTTATTGTCTGTCAAGACCAGAAAAGCTTTTTAAAGGAGGGATTAAAACTACACTCAGACGTGATGAACATTTAAGGACCTAGATCTTGTGGAAAGAAGGGTTTTTTTTCTGCTTAGTCATCTAAATTCTCTGTGACAATATAAAAGTATTAAGTTTTTTATTTCTCTTCATGATACCTTGACATATATGTCTTTCCTGTAAAATATAGGAATGTACAGCAAGTCAGGTCAGGAAATTAAAGGGAAATAATGCTGAGAATAGGAATTGTTTAGTTCACTGAGGCACCCATTCCCCAAAGACAGTTATTTTAAAATGAGTTTTAATTATTCATTCTAAAGCAGCCATCCAGTTCCTGAGTGTAGCTATAAAATATTTAAAACTTAGTATGAGGAATGACAAATGAAAGTCTTGTACTATACTTTAAAAGTGCATATCTAACTTCAGAGTTGCACTGAAAGTATTACTCACTAGTCATTCTAAGCTATACCAGAATTATAAGTGGAGCCTTAAGTCTTAACTTAAGTCTTCATATTTAAATATGAATTGGATATTTCAATTTCTTCTTCCTGAAAGAAGTAGAGGCACAGAAGGGAGTAAGTATGTACCATTCTGAGCATATGCAATACTTTTATTACTAGATCAGATCTCTACAACTTCTAAGATTTCTGATCTTATTTTCCCCTATCTCTGGGACTTTCATAAGTTTATTACACTTTCCTAGTGTGATAGCTCTTGTCTGATGACACAGGGATTGCAATCATGCAGGGCTTTTGTCCAATAATTTTGCATTTCTCAGCATGAAAGGAGTTGAGTGATTAAATTCATATAAGTACCTTATTTAGAACACATGACATGCCATATGGGCTTAGAGATATCTTGTTTCTGTCTCATTGAAAAACTGTTATTTGAATTA
Source organism: Urocynchramus pylzowi (assembly GCA_013397555.1). NCBI lineage: Eukaryota > Metazoa > Chordata > Aves > Passeriformes > Fringillidae > Urocynchramus > Urocynchramus pylzowi. The sequence goes on from VZRH01005782.1 coordinate 547,061, forward strand.
TTTCTGATTTAAGCACAGCAACTAAACAGTGTTTTCATCTTAAATTTTGTAAAAATATGAAACAGGGAAAAAAATAATGCATCAAGACAGTCCTTGCCACCAGTATTGAGAGCAATTTAAATAAAAGATACAGGATATTTTATTTTCTCTGAGGGCAAATATTTTACCTATGAGTTAACATGAATTGGATATTTTTAATCTAGGTTGATGCTGATAAGAGCAGAAGAACAGAAAAACACTAGTATTACAAGTTGAGCCATTCCTCTTTTTCTTTGCTTCCAGAGATGCATAGACCACTAATCTAGAGGGATCACTACAATTCATACGTTCCAAGAAAATTCCAAAGAAACACTAATATAAGTAGTATGTTGTTATTTAAGATATTTTATATATGTCTATTCATATACATACATAGAGTGCTGGTAACAAGGATTTACTAAGAACAAATCAGCTGCCTCTGCACATGTGGATTAATGTCTGGAATGAGATCATAAATTGTCTCTTAATTCCTGCATTGAGATTTACTGCATTTTGATAAAAATTTAATAATTGTACTCAGAAAACCACAAGAGTCCCTCATGCTGTGGGCAGCAGGGGACAGAATATTTCAGGAAAGGATATTCTTATTAATACATATCATTGAATGGAAAAGAAGCAACAAATATATGACTTTGCACCCCAGTAGTGACTTTCAGGCATATTTTTACATAAATTAATATAAGCAAAAAGGTATGACCAAAACATAAATAAGGGATTTTTCTTGTGTCTCATAAATCTATTAATCAATTAAACTAATTGAAAAAATAGTCAGGGAAATCTGGGTAATACACTTCTATCTAATACTGATAATGTGAGAGGATTTTTTAGGTAGAAATAGATCATCATGTTGATTTCCAGAAATTATTGCATAGAATTTTAATATATTGAAATTTTATTATTGTTGTCAAAGTAAAGTTTGGTAATATAATTAAATATTGTTTCAATTGGTGTGGACAATAATTTTTTCAGAAAATAATCAAAGGAATACAAACATACATAGTTATCTCTAATATATCAACATTTAGTTGAATTGAGATAAACATAATTTCTAAATGTTCTGTCACTTCTGAAAACATTTTTGGCACAGTATTACAATTTTTAAATCATACAAATCCATTATAGTTTTGCAATTACTATATGTAATGATAAGTTTTCACTACTTGGAAGTAACCTATCTTGCCCGGAGAGAGAAAAGCTCCTCTTTGTGAACAGTTCATTAGCTTTATAGTGATACTGACAAGGGCTTCCCTATTCCCTTCAAAACATCTGCTTATTGTTTTTCATTTCCCCCTTGATTTCAGGGCCAATAGGTAATTCTGATGCAATACATCTTTTTTCTTTTTCTTCACCAATGTCTCTGACAGAGAATTTTGGATGCCTATATACCATCATTCTAGTTTATTCTAAGAAAATGATATCAGTAGCAGAAAAATATTTCAGGGTGCTTATGCACTAGACTTTTAATTTAGCTTTGCTTTTTTCCCCTCTATTTCAGTGTTCGTCTTTATTGTTTTGCTTTGCTATATAGGAATATAAAATATTCAGTAGATTGGGCCATTGTTTTCTTCTTCACTTTTAAATCTAATCTGTTTCTGTGGCCCAGGACTCATAGACATAATAGCTTTGACCACACTAGTTTATTTATTCACTTATGATGTGCTTCCTTCAAACGTAAACTAAATGTTGAGAGGTGATACACTAAGAACTCTTCATGAATCAAACAGACTCATCATTGCAGTGTGAATATCCTTGATAGACTTTTGTTGATTCTTGTAAAAAATTACATCTTTTCTGATCGCTTAGGGAGACAGTCTAATGAACTACAGCTTTGCAGCAGGACATTGTGTCATCTATGTCTTCAGAGCAGTTATTTTGCTTGTGGGATTATCAATTCCATGTTTCTGACAGCTGTATAATTCTTAGGTCTTCTGAAAGTAGATTATTTTTTTCTAGCTTTGTATCAGAGAAAAGTTGCTAATTACATTTGTGAATTAGAGAAGCATCATAAGCAGTTTGGTTAAAATAATAGTCAGAAAATCATCTTCGTGTCCTGGTTTAGGAATGGTATTCCTCAATTTAGTACTCCCACTGAGACTCTCCAAGTCTGCTCAGTTCCTCCCCCTCCTCTTCCTTCCCTGTGGTAGGATGGAGAGGAAAAGTGGAGGCACAAGAGGAAAACATCATAAGGTTGAGATGGGAACAAGTTACTGGAAACAGCAAGAAAAGAAAATGAACAGTGATTCACATGCAAAATGCACACCACAGAGCAGCCCTGCAATCTGACTGGAAGAGACTCCTTTCCCTCTGCCCCTGGCAATGGTGAGAGGTGTTACAGACTAACATTCAGGTCCTAGACATAGGAGACATCTTCTGATTACTGCAAAAAATTAACCCTGTCCTGGCTGGAACCAGGACACTTGGAAATAAAAATTCTTCTTAGTTATAGCAATGAACCAGATTAATTTGGTTAAAAGTCTTCATAGCTTCACTTATATCCAAGACCTTCTCATCTTTCAAATATTCAGCTCTGCAATAAGTACCCTGCAAACATTCTGGAACCTTTTTACTCAAACAAGTCCTTTTCTTCTCATACAGTATTCTTTGAGTATGAAGGGTAGATTTTCTCAAGTACCTGTATCCATATGCCTATGTCTGCTCTGGGCTGCTCAAAGCATGCAATGGTCAGTTAGTCCATGTGTCAGCCATTCATTCTGTAAGAGACTACAACTCATCTTGAGATGCCTCTGACTCTAAAAAAGAAAGAAAAAAAATTTGCACAGAAAGTTTGCAGAATCGTCGTAGACTAAAAATAGCTTAATTTGGTAAGATGGATCCAATATTTGAATAGAGCTAACTATTACATTCCAACACAATGGAAAAACTGTCATCAATGCAGCTTCAACTATTTGTAACCATTCAGCCACTGTCTAAATCCATTTCTCATGTAAGGTCTATACTTTGGTTATCAGACCAAACCTATATTCATTTAAATCCTCTGGGTTTTAAGAGACTCTAGACTGTCCATAAGTCTGGACCCTTACAGAATATTGATACTTGAAAATCACAGTCTGAAATTCTTCATTCAGTTTTAATCTTCCTTAGGATTAAGCGCTTCCCTCTGCAGAACATTTGGCCCAATATCAATTCAGTAAGACATTTCTGTACTTTTTACAGAAGTACAGAAATTGTAGGAAAATCTAGGCTGGAAGGCACCTCTGGAGTCAGAGTCAAAAACTCTACTACAAACAAGCCATTTAAATCAACCAGCTCATAAATAAGCATCCACAGCCTCCATATTTTGCTGCTCTGACTCACACTGTAATACTTTCAAGAGAAATTAAAGCTAAACAAAGCCTTTGGAATTAATGCAGTTTATATTCATTACAAAGCAGTTAGGTTGCTATGCATAACAATCAATGCCTTCTGCATGTGCCAAATTCTAAGCAAGTTTCACTTCTTATAGGACAAAGTCTTCTGACCTTCTTCTGCAGCTAAACTGTGAGTTTCTTGTGGCCATTGTTGAAAAGGGCTGCCATGGAAGACAGTCTGTCAACCTGCCCTACATATCTGCTACCCATTCTTGTATGAAATTATTAATTTCCTGCTATACCCAGTCCAGGAGGTGGTCAGCAGCTGCTTGTCACAGAGGCGTTAAGAGTCAGTGTTTTCCACGACACTAACCACATTTTCTCAACAAAAAAGGAATATTCTGTTTTGATGACCCCTGGATGACTCTATTCATTTTACCAGACATCACCTATTCTTAGTACAAAGTGCAGATCCTGATCTGAAGATCCTGATGTCACGATCCGCTCCTACGAGCGAGGGTCGTGATGGTTCGTTTAAGTGATCTCAGCGTGCAAAACACAAAACAGAAGGGGATTTCAGTATTGCTCAAAAGAAATGCACCTTTATTGAATAATCACAACAAACATGATAGGGGAATTGGAAAAAGAGAAAAGATAGAAAGAGAGAAAGATAGAGAGAGGAAGACGGCATATAGCTACCAAACGTGGAGACGAAGTCCTCGCAGTCGGTGTCCGCTCCAGTGAGGTCCAGTCGATGAGGTTCGCCTGTCACGTCGGAGAGATCTCGAAAGTCCAGGTTAGCTTAGGGGTCTGATATAGTTCTCAGCACGGGTGGGGGAGTAGGTAAAACAATAAAGAATTGAGTCTCTTGAAATTGCTGGAGGGTGACCATGAAGAATAGGCCATAAAGGGGAACAGGTACAGATAGTCCATAGCAGTGAGCGAGGCCCATTGTCTTCTTGGTCCAACGAACACACCTGCAGGCAATGGATCAGTGCCCCTGTGTCAGAATCATAGGGGTCTCGGTCTCAGTCCTTAGACAAGGATCTCAGTCTCAGTCTTTCTCAGCAGAATTCAGTACAAGGGCCTCAGTCCTTAGAAGGGTGGCATCAATCTCCGTCCATCACGGTGGTCGTGAAGCAGATGAAGGGTTTTCCATGGGGGACCACCAGGATTGTTTCAACAAGTTCATTTGGCCAAGAGGTGGGGAAAATTCATGAGCTACTGTAAGCATGAAAAGGGCACATCGCCCCCTCTCTGAAGCAGTGTTCCATGATTTTGCAAATACACCTGCAAACAATCACTTGGCAAACCAAAGCTCTGCTCAGAGTTCTCGTGATCTTGGCAAGCATCCACCTCAAGCAGGCCAGAGTCCTGGTCAGGGTCCTCGTTGGTGGTGGTCCCGTTCTCTGGTCTTGCAATGATCGTTAGACAGATGAGGGAGAAATCCAAGACAGTCTTCCACACCTGATCTGAAAGAATCTTGAAGGTTCTATCAGGAAGGATGCTCCATATAACTAAAAGCAATCTACAGGCCTACACATACCCCCCCATACCCCATCATGATTTTATTTTCCTTTTGGTAACCCAACCCCAATATTGGAAAGTTTTAGACAATTACACAAATCAGACCTTTTGAATACAACCTATGGATTAACAACAGTATTTCAAAACAGGAGAAATGGCCTCTCAGATATGTGATTTTAAAATTTTGCTTTAAAGATTCATTTTGCTCAGTAATTTGTGACATAGCATCTCTCAGAACATAGAAGTGCACTACTCTGACACCTGCTTTCTGCAAAAAGTTTCTGGATTAAATTATTTTTATAAATGAAACATTTTCATATTTTGGAGATAAGAAAAAATACTTTTAAAGTAGAAATCTTCAGCAACAACACACCATGAAAAAATGTCCTAAGAGAACAAAACAGAAAAATAGAAATCTGCATAGTTACCAATTATTGTGGAAGTGCAATAGTTTCTAACAGATTGGAATCTGGTGTCTTTTTGTCTAAAAGCAGGAGCCTAAGAAAGGGAGATTAGATGCATTTCAGAAAGTGACAATCAGAGAACAATTTTAAAATGCCTGATATGCTGAGTTGAACATATCATGTTTTACATTTATTGCTTATAAAATACTTGAAGAATCTCAGAGGTATATAAAAATATGGAAAGTTATGTATTCACTTAATTACCAAGTTAGTCCTTGTGTAGATACCCACAGCACTATTTTTAGAGTAGTAATTTGATATGGACTTCAAATTGCTGGCCTGCATCTGCTTTTAAGACTTTATAAGTAAATATGCTTAGAAAAAAACATGAATTAGGAAAGGTATATCTTGTTAAAGTTATTAGTGCTCAAGAATCTACTACAACAGAAGAGAAACAGAGGCCAGTGCTCTGATTCAAACTACTTTATAAGAGCTATTAAATTTACTGCTGAGACTAAAGCAAACCTGATCAGGTTTAACTGGGAAAGTTTTCCCAGTAGGGTGTTCATCTGTCAATTAATCACCCTTTATGTGAATATAGGTAAATCACTTGTGGACATGCAGTGACTAAATCTTTGATCAAGTGTGTTATTGACTTCACCATCGCATTTTAACTCTACACAACTCAAAACTGCTTTTATTATTTCAGCTTTTCTTTTGTTATTGAGTTATCTCACTAGAATTCAGATGATCAGATTAAATTTTATGTAAGAAAAGGATTATAAAATATCAGTCATCTTGCATATTGTCCTTTTTTATTATTTTCTCTCTTTTTTTTTTTTTTTTTTTATTTTTTTTCCAGAGCAGTTTTATTTTTTAAAAAA
>VZRH01005782.1:555043-569574 GCA_013397555.1 Urocynchramus pylzowi
TTTTAATTTTTTTTTTTTTTTTTTTTTTTAAAGAGAAACCATAATGCTTTCCTAGGAAAAAAGGAGAAGAAAGAAGAGATTAACGATATATTCACTTAGGTCAGAGTCTTGAAAGCATCTCCTGATCGGGAAGCACTGGGCAATATGCCTGTGAACACTCACAGACATCATACCTTCTCAGTGTTCCACTTCAAGAAATTCAAATTTGTGTAGTACTGTAGAGCATGAATGACTGCCAGTGAAACCCCAGAAGTATTTATTTTGCAGAAGAAAGGAAATATACTCTGGGGAAGGAATAGGGCAAGGCAAGTCAGGGCAGGACAGGGCAGGGCAAGGCAATGCAAGGCAGGGCAAAGCAAGGCAAGGCAATCTGTATGTGTTGAGTATCTTATGTTTGACTTAACTGCAAAAGAATCTTACTCTTCAGTGTATGCTCAGAAGCTTAAGCTTCAGTGAAGCCAGTGTTGCTGAGAATCAGAACTGAGTTGGCCAGAAAAATATTTAAAATATTTTTCTGCATGTTTGTATAGAAGCTTTGGTTATTTTTTTTTCTGTTGTCATATGTTCACCTGTCCATATTTGATCAAAGAAAGATGGATCATGTTTAAAATCAAAATGGAGTTTTCACCCATAAAGTCAACAATCTGAAGCCAACAAGCCTGCTGATATCCTTTCATTTCTGTCACTTTCCTAACTTCTTATTCCCTTGTTTACCTTTTAAACTGTCGTACTTTAATGAAATTACTTCCCTCCAAAGCAATTTGCTCTTATTCACAATATTAAATTACGTTAATCCTTTTGCATACAGCTTCATATCATGCTATTCCAGAAGCCACCTTTCTCAAATTATTTAAGGCCTCTAATTCACCTATTTTCTGAATGTTGTGACATCAAACACAAATGACAGTGAGTGTGTTCTGAGTATGGCTGCTTCTTAGCTGTCATGGCATTTATTTCTGTAGAGAAACAGACTAGACAAGCATGCAATTTTAAATACTTTTGAGATTATTATAAAATGCATGATGTATTTAAAGAATTGAAGAAATGCTGATTTTCTGCTAGTTGCAAACACCTGTCTGATGAATTTAAATAACTTTAATTGTACTTTTTTCTGTAAGTCAAAAATTATTTTTAAAAAATCTCTTTGTAATGTTTGGGCTCGCATCAGTTTTCTGTGCTCCAGTAATTTTTACTATTACCTAAAACATTACTTTCATCTTCTGTTTCCTATAAATGTATTTCTCTTTGATTTTTTTCCTGCAAAGTAATTCTTTGCAATTTATGAACTGAACTTTTGCAACACTTATGAAGTTATGTTATTGCAAAAGCTTACCAAAAAGACCCTAAAAAGAGTAAAACCAAACCAATGCATTGCTCAGAAGACTGTACTCAAGACCCCAAATTGTGGAAGTACAATTGGTCTTTTGTATCTGATGCATTCTACTTATTACAAAAAACAGTGAACACATTGATTTTCATCACCCCCACTGTGCTAGTATTACCATAGACACTGAACTGTGGCTTCTCAGAGAGTTTTTATCCTCCAGTGAAGGCATTATTGATTTTCTTTATTTTACAATAAACCATTTTGTGTTTGTAGGATGGGGCGGGCATGAGGACATTCTGTTGCTTCATCTCACTCTGTAGCTCCTTCTCACTTCTCCTTCTGCATCTTTGAACTCTAGGACCATGTATAAGGCATTCAGAATTAGGAAGGTTTTTAGCTTATTAATTATTAATGAATTATTAGCTTGTTATCCTTCCTTCCTTTTTTTCTCATATGCCCTGTCCTTCTAACACTGCCAATTTAAACATGGAGCTTTTACTCACAATGATTCCTTGTGCCTTATAAAGCACAAGTTGGAAGAAACAAGCAGTGGGCTAACTGATAAGTTTGCTCTCTGACCTGATGAAAGAGATAACTGAGCTTTGGCCATCTAATTTACAGGAGAAGAACTTAAATCTGGTAATTAAGAACAGAAGGCATTGATTATAAATTTCTGCTTATAGCAGTAGCTGTTACTTATCTAAACACTTAAAGAGCATAAGCAGTATTGTATGATTATCAGATGCTGTATTCAGTTCTAAGCTACTTCAGCATTAAAAAAAAAAAATCTGTTCTGAAAAATTTGAAGTTCTTTGTCTCAATTATTTTTTCATAAGCCATAGAAGTTTAGGTTGAGAAAGAGCTCTAGACATCCACTGGTCCTACCCCATACCCTGCTCAGAGCAAAGGACAACTTTGAAATTACACCAAATTTCAAAGTCAGATAATATTGTTCAAGATCATATAAAGCAAACCGTTAATATCTCCAAGGATAAAGATTACATAAACTCACTGAGCAACTCATTCAAATATTTGATCACCCTTATGCTAGAATTATCATTTTTAATACCTGAGTGGAATTTGCCTTGTCCCAGCTCATAGACATGGCCTCATGAGCATTCATTGTGAACTTCTAAGAAAAATTTGGATCCATCTTTTCTATATCACACCATAAGGAAGTCAAAGGGTACTTTGTCAGAATTCTAAAGTCTCTTGTGATGTGCTCAGAGTCTTCCTTGGTGTCAAAAAAATTGTTGGTGTCACATAGAAAATAAACAGTATCACTTTAAAAAACAGATAAATCTTAGCAATGCCTCTACAAGCATTTTACACCTGAATTCCTGGCACATAATAAACCTCCTAAGACAGATAATATGGTTGACAGATAGATGTTTTGCCCCACTGTCTTCCATTGTTTTCTATGCATGATGACAGGTGGATCAGGCTGAAGCAACTCTGATTTTCCCTGAGAAAATTTGTTTATTTTCAGCTGTTCCCAGAAGCCTAGACCTACTCTGTTAACGCATACCTGGAAGTGAAGAAAGAGCCTTCCTCTTCATGCCAATTTTGAGTCATTCATCCCAAAGAACCGTTTGAGTGAAGCCTCTAACTATTCTTTCCTGCATGCAATATGATTTTCACCATTCTTTTTCCCCTCTTCAAGGCCCACTCCAAAGAATCTTTTCATTTTCTGTTTCTTATGTTACAGTTTTTGCTTGCTTACCATCATTGTTTCATCACCCAGTGGCTCAGGGTCTGGGCAGAGGCTTATTCCTTGTGGAGCTACTTCTGAGACCCCAGCTGGCAGTTGGGAGTGAGTGCTGTGAAACATAACCACCTTCCCATGGTTATAAGACAGACCAGAGCTCCCATGACCCCAGAGACCCTATCAACTCTCTGACATCTCTCTTAACCTTACTACCAAATACTGTGCCATTCTCACAGCTGCTGCTTCTCAATGAGAAGTGTTCTGGCACCTCCCACCATGGCTTCTAGGGAGCCCATCTTCCTCCAGTTCAAAAACAGCTGAAATTAATCAAAGGTATACTCACTTCTTCAGGAGAAAACAGCAGAGGCATGTCTTCCTTTTCTGTCTTCAAAAATACAAGTTACTATTTCTCAGCTGCTGTTATAGAAATGTGCTATTCAGCTCAATCTTTTGAATTTTCAATCCCTTAAAATAATAATCTCATCTTTGCTCTGATGCCAGCAGACTTCATGACTCTGTAAAACAAAAGTGTATAGGCCAAACAGACAACGTAGCTGAATTCCAATCTCAACTATTTAAATTCCTCCAGAATTAACTGCACATTAGGTATTCACAGTTCTCACTCAATTCTCATATTTATCCATTAAAAATAATAATAATAAAAAAGATTCTTGTCCTATTTCTTGCAGCCTGTGTTGCACAATCCCCTCTGTATTTATGTTTTATATTTCCCTTGCACATCAGGCAATCATTTTCTCCCTTATGCCCCTCAGAGCACCATGAGTAGTAGTTTTCATAATAATTGCATTTTCCACATATATGTCTAGAGCATTATCTTTTTATCTATATTAATACTGTATTTTTAAAATAACTTACTTATAGTGTTCTAATTGGGGTGAGAGTTTCTTCTATGCTGAGATTCACAAAGCAGTAAGAAAGAAGTAGAATCCAATAGAGCAGTTCTTACCTCTTTGAACTTTTTCCCTGGTTAGACACACTCTTGCTAGGCAGCTCTCACAAGCTGTACAACCATACAGAAAGCAGCTGGCCCACTCAGAGCACACAGTGACAAAGATGCTTCACCAGGTATGAAGTCTTCTGGACTATGAGACCAGAAGATTTAAGAAACTCATTTCATTCTTTTATCTAAAATCATTAATTTTAATAGTCACTAGTTTAGAATGCGGAAACATTGGCAGGAATCCTCACACATCTCTGCACTGGGGTACTTAATTTAAGGATTTTAAAGGATATTCTAAAGGATATTCTAGATTTCATCTAAAAGAAATAAGCATAAATGGGTTCAGTATCAAATACACACACACACACATATATTTGTGCATATATGTATACATATACACACATACACAAGGCCAGACACAAAGTATTCAGTCAGTAAGGTATGCATCATGTTGATAAATTTAAGCATGCTTTGAAAGTGCTTGTGAAACTTATATTTCAATTCACTCTGCCATAAATCATTTGTATACAGAAAATCAGACTACTGCCTGTTGTCATGTTGTTTTACATCTCCTGTTCAAAAATGTGTTTTAATTGTATTTTGCATATTTTTTTAAAAAAATCATTATTCTGTATACATCATTTTCAGAAGGTATATCAGAAATGTTACAGCATATAATATACAGAGTTTTCTTTGCATTTTAACAGTAATTGTGTTGTTGTCTGAAGCCTTTTTTGTAATTATGTCAGAATACAAGAGTGATGTATTGTGATGCAAGTTGACAAATGCTATTTGCATCTCAGAAATCAGTAAAAAATTAAATAGTTTGTTTTGATGAACATGGAAGCAGTCCATTGTCCAAAGTAGTACGTTGTCACGACTAAGTGCCAAAGCAAATCCTATCCTCAGCATAAAGTTACATTTAAAAATCAGCAGAGCTAATGGTGGAAACTCCTGTTACTAATGGAAAATGTATGAGTTTTCATGAACCATTCCTAATTTTTCCATGATTTCCAAAACATCTGAAGAATCCCTTGCAATGTAAAATAATAACAACAATCACAATCACAACAGAAAGCAGAAAGTTGTAATTATAAGATGCTCTTTCAAGTTTCCGAGTTCTTTGTCTTATAACCAAGCACATAAATTAGTGCAAATCAGTTCTGCTCAAGACTGCACAGAGTATTTTGATCTATTTGCTTCCCATATATTTTGTTTGTCTACTTCTGATAGACATGGGTGATGTTTGACATTCTTGCCTAAATACAGCAGAGATTGGTTTCTAACAGTTACTTTTATGATCTAGAGAATTTTATTATATTCAGTACCTGGAAAAGTGTTACCTGTCTGAATTTTTTTTCTACTCAAAGTTGATCAAAGGATAAAGAAAGGTCTCTTTCATCTAGAGTTAGGCCAAATAATTTAAATTCACAGATTTAACTATCTAATTTGTATTCTGGGAACAGGGATAAATATCTCTGAATACTTCACTGTATATGATTTTTTAAATTGCATTATAAATGTGTTATGTGTTGTTCACATATTTTTTATTTTCATGGTATGTTTCATTAATACCTTGGATATTTGTTGTTCTGGCCATAGCTCTTACAAGATGGTGGTCCTCCTTCCCAGCATTAGGCAGGATGATTCAGTACCCTGGGAGTTCCCAGAATACCAATTATCTTGAACTAAACACTTCACCTAACACCAATCTGTTATATGGGGAACATAATTTCATCTTATTTAACAAAACTAGAAATTAAAATTGCAACTCTTTCCCTGCTAGACTTTTTCTAGTTTTGCTCTTTCATTTGTTCATTTAATTCCTAAGTGACATACTGTATTATCTCAAGCAAGTCACACTACAGTTTGTCACATCACATTACAATAGTTAATGCATTTTGGCAGGTGTAACCCTTTGGGCCCATCAGTCACTGAATTATGTTCTTTATAAACTTCTTTATCATTCTGTGCATGGTATGCCTCTTCTTGTAATGAATGCAAAATTGTGTGTGGCCAAGAAGTATGCACACTGAAAAGAGGACAAACAGTAAGTGACTGAAAAAACTTTTTGAATAATTGAAAAGGTTTTTCTGAAGGAGAATGCATTTCCACAATAAAATTGTTAAAATTTTGATAGCTCCTGTGATTACTGTTTTATATTGTATTTCAAATACTCATTTGAATGACCAAATTATATTTGGAACAATTTAGTTATAACATATTAGTATTGAATATTTCAAGTGAAATTTTTAAATGGGAATATGGCTTCAGACATAGAGGGAATCAAAGTCAGAGCCATTGTATTCTTCCACTTAGAGTTAAAGGTGATGCATAAAAATAGGCAATTTTTCTTCACAAATGTACTGAGAATACACAGTTGTTTATAAATGATAGCTATCAAGACTGAGATTTTGTCACCTGCCACCCAGAACAGATAATTAAATACTTCCTCAGAATTTTTGATGTTCATATAAAAGGTTTTGTTATATTTCAGAATTTCAAATGAACAGGAAGAAAGTTAAAATTATTTTAACACTTTAAAGATGAACCACAGTGATCAGAACCACATTAATAGAATGACTGATAGAAGTGGGTTGATCACATCCAGAAACTATGCACTCACCAACTGCTTGCTTACTCTTGGCCAGCAGCATGGTGGAGAAGACTGTAAGGGCAAAAGGAAGCAATCCTTCTGGATCAAGATACAATTTAATAAGTGAAGGGTAAAAAAATTTTAAAGATTGCTACAAAGGTCACTCCTCATCACTTCCTGCTAGCAGACTGGTTTCCAGCTCATCCCCAAATACAGACTACTTCTGGAAAATTACAACCCTACCTAATTCTATGGCTGAGAGTGATGTCATATTGCATGGAATATGTCTTTAGTCATTTCAGATCAGCTGTCTTCCTGTCTGTAGACTCTCCAAATCTTTTGTTTGCTCCCAGGCCATTCATGTGCAGAGGCAGAGCCAGAAATAGCCAAGGTCTTGATGCTGTTTAGCAACAGTGTTGTTATAAGCATAGATCTAACAACCATCACCAAATTGGCTTCTATAAGTAAAATTATCTCTATTCCAACCAGTCCCAGTACATTGAAACAGCATTCAATCAGTATAAAATAATAAAGCATATTAAAGCATCAGTATGGTCCTATCATCTAAAAAAGTGCCTCAGGAGACAACAGACATATTTCTCATAAAAACATCAGGTACCCTCAGTTTGAACCAAAGAAGGACACTGATAAAGGCTTATATATAGCAAGAAAATATATAGCAAGAAAAAATAATATTTTCAATATATCCAGATAAATGAAAATTCATACAATAGGGATCAAGAATATTAATAATGACCAATGAATCCACAGCAGATTAATGGCCCAAAAGTAAGCAAAGAATTTGAGAGTTATTCTAGGTGGGAATTAAATAATTTTTTTCTATTAGAACAGATGAAAATGAAGTAATCAAATATTCTATATGAGCTATATGATCATAGATGTGGATTCCCACAGTCCCGGAAACAGATGGATTCATTTGAATAAGTTTAAAGAAGATATACTTGATACTTTTTTCAAATGAAATGTTCATCCTTTTTTTACCTGATTATAGAGAAGGTATAGGGTAGTTCTAATTGTGGATTAGAGCAGCCTGCAACATTCCAGGTAAATGTGTGGGTATAAGAGCTGAATAGCTGAACTTGCACCAAATGTCAAAATTGAAGTTTTATGTTATTAACATCTTGAAATTTTAAGTGAATCTAAATTTTGAAATAATATACATGGAAATGCAAATAGACATAATTTTAATCAATTCAGAACTGGTTTTGGATTAAAGTGCTGACTAAAAAAATCTTAAATTAGGATTTGCAAGACTGTAAACAAACATTCAAATATTTGTATTTATTGTGACATACTAGCACAGGCAGAATAACACAGACACTATGTCAAAATCCTGGTTGGATGCAGACTGGAACTATGTACTACAGTACAATATCCTATAAATTTTGCATGTGTTTGGGGAACAAATATTTGGCTAGCCCTATGCTCTGCAGTAGAAAATGGCTATTCATTTTCATACCACATTGTTTTTCACGATACTGCAATTAACCATTCCTATTTTTGAAAGATTTTCTTCCAGTAAATGATGCAGTGCAATATGATTGGCTCAGATTGACAGAGTATATCTGTTTGCAATCTGTCAGCTGCAAAAATACATTTAAAGTAATGCATTTTTGTAAAATATGGCTTGGTGGGTACCTGGCAGCCAGATAATTTTAACTCACAACAGTCTGTGTCTTCACCACTGAACTTGCCTTAGTCTGTGCCACAAAGGTCACCAGGCTAAGCTTTACAATTCAATGTAGCCTAGAGCTTTTAGGAGTAAAGGAAGCAAAAGGTCAAACAGCTTCCAGAGAATTTTTTGTTTGTTTGTTTGTTTTTTGAATACAGCCCTCTGGATCAGCTGAAAAATTATGAAATTATTCTGCTAATTTATGCCAAGTTGCTGTCTATAAGCAGTCTATAAGAAATTTGACTGCCAACTAGGTTTTAAATGTTTTAATACAAAAATTGAACATTTGATATTTCACTTTTCTTCCTTTTCTTCTTATATTTACAAAAGTTCTTCCTAACCTCATACTCAAGATTAAAAGTGGGGAAAGGCAAATTCACTGTGTTTTACTTGAATAAAACTTTGACCCAATTTCTCAAAATATAAATCTTCCATATTGATTTGACTTATTTTGATATTTATGTATCTTTGTGCAAGCAATCTGACTGTTCAATATTCTAATGCTATTGTATTGTTTCCTCTTTTCACCTTAGCTCTTCCACTGATTTTCTAAAAAGTGTTCTTTAATTTTCAACTGTTCCCAACTCTCTTTGAAGAGTACCTTCCTCTAGCATGCTTATGAAGAAATAACGTACCGCCACATTTGTTTCATTGTCTTTTTAAAGTCAGAGAAATCACTTCATTTGTTCATATCTACATCTGTAGCCAGTATCTGATATCAAAAAAATTAAAAAATGCTGTAGCTGAAGGAGTAGGAAAAAAAATCAAGTCAAATGAAATCTAGACATGGACTAGACAAATAGTACAATAAAATGCAATAAATGAGGAGCTCTAATAGTTACACAATTGAAAATACGGAGACTGGTGGGCACCTTCTCTAACATAATATCAAAACTGAGATTAAAACCCTTCTAGGTGAATGTTCAAATAACAGCTATCACCAAAGCAGTTATATCAGACATAGTCTAATCCAGTTCTCAGAAATTTATGTAAGTGAAGAGAAAAACCAAGGTGTAATTTGAAATTAATGCAAAGATGTCTTTTCAACAGAGAATCTCACAAAAAAAAAAGTTCTCCCTCTAATAATCTCATTTAGTACTAATAGCCTTCTAAAAATATTAAACCAGAAACATCCACTGTTTTTAAGGTACTTATCCTAAAACTAAAAAAAAATAAGCCCAAATATTTGTTTTACTATTTTGAAAATATGACCTACTCTACAACAATTTAAACTCAAGTGTGATAAAAATTGTAGTCAAAACCTGGGGTTACCTGTACTGTCTATAGACATGTAATCTCCATTAAAGCCATTGTGGGTATGGACTGCATTCACCTGAAACTGAACATTTATCTGCACATCTTTAGGATGTCAAGTTAATGCTTATGGTATAACTTAGTATCTTTATTATAATTTTCCTGCTGTTGGACAACCACTGTTTTTTAACACTGCCTATCTTTTTAAGAGTGGATAGCAGAAGGGAATATTTACTCTATAATGTCAGAAGAGGCAACAATGCTTACATTGTAGAGTCCAGAGAGAAAATCAAGGGAAAAACATGTCTGAGTGACAAGACTGAGAGGCAGAGCACAGCGAATAAGTGAACTTTCTAGTTTTTGCCTTTTATTTTCAGATTGCTTAATCTACTAGGACATACTGTTATTAAACATATCTACCGTAACCATAATCACATAATCACAGTGAAATAACATCCCAAGTAGAAAAAAATACCTACTTTTCTCAGTGACCTTCATCCCCCTGATCTATTCTACTGACAGAATGCACTTTTCTAATATTGTCTGGTTCTCAAACTGATGACCTAACTTAGCGTAACTGACCTAGAGGGTTAACTGTATGTCCAGTGAAACCAACGATCTTTAAGCATAAGCTCTCCATAATTTTCTCATTTCCTTTTACTTTAAACTTTTGTTATAATTCTGGATATTCAATGGAACAAAGGTTTTCTATTGCTATAATTAAAATAATATCTCTTTCAACAGATTCTAGGCAGAACTATCCAGATATTACTGTAGTATAGATAAAAATAACAGAAAGCACTGAGATAAAAACCCAAAGAAACATTAGCACTTTGCACTCCTATGTAGTTAGGCTTTTTATACTTGGTCATTACATACCTTAAATTAACTTAAAATTTCATAAGTCCATTTAATATGCAGAACTTGATTTTGCAGGGTTTTATGCACAACTCAGCAATATGTTATTGACAAATAAGACCCTAAGACTAAAATAACTTACTTTCAGAAATTCACAAGCTTTGTACAATGCATTAGATTCAGGAATTTACAGCTCAAGTCCATCTTGAATTAAAACACTGATATCAGCCAGTGAAGGTATTTGATACATGACTTTTTCTGTACTATTAAATTATTTAAGTAGTACTTTAGAGCTGTACTTCTAATTTTGTGGTTGGTCTCTTTTAGAATGTCTTACCAATGAGAAGAAATTACAATATACCAATGCTCTTAGAGCCAGTTATGGCAACTACTTTCTAGGTGTCCTTACTTCCTAAAGAGCAGGAAAGAGCCACTCAACATCCATATTTGATATAAGCAAGAACAAGGAGGCTACAAAGGGAGAAAAACAATTGCACTTTATCTGTCCTATTTATATCAAATTACATGAGGAAGATATAAATGAGGATAATATTGTGCACCTGCAAATAAAATTAAACACTAAACTGATATTTCACTTTATTAAGGCTCATTAAATTTGAGTATTTTCAAAATTTAACAAAGAAAACCTCAAATTATTTAAGATTTGCAGAACTCAGTTCTGTCCCTTTTGGAGGAAATATTCAAAGTACTTTGTTTCCATTGAAAGATCTGCATGCTGAATGTCAAATATCAAACAAAGGATACTTGTAAAATTTGTTGTTTAGGAAACTCTTGAAAAATGTATTCTGAAAATAACCTAACCAATGTTTCTGTGGTTTGCAAACTTTTCAAGGTATGCGTCAAACATTTGAAAATGGCTGAATTCATCTATCTCCAGAGTGGCATCAATTAAAGGACTGTGTTACTTAAAACTTTATTGAAAAATACAATTTAGGTCAAGCTTCTTGAGCAGCAAATATGTGTCTGCTGGTACACAGAAAACACCATTCAGCAATAGTGCATTGTAGCAGCGTGGGGGTTCAGATGGTGGAAGCTGCGTTCAAAAGTTTCCACAGTGCATCTGAATTTTGTGCAAAAATGAAATATTAATCTATTCCTGACTCTACATATTCATGTTCTCATGTTTCATTAAGGAAAATGATGATATTTTTCCCACAGAAATTGCTTCCACAATAATACAAAGTTACAGAAAGTATTGTCTCAAAACATAGCAGTATATACTAACATATTTTATCTTTTACTCAAATTTTGAATGTCAATAATAGAATATTTTGTTGTTATTATTCATAAAATTTTTCAATTTATTTCAAGTGTAATTCTGTTGCACTGTTGATGCTCAAATTTTTAAAGAAAAAAAAAAACCTAAAAATGGAGCAATATAAAATTTGAAAACTCTTTATCTAAACTTTAGCCATGTTTTCTTTACAGGTAGAGCATATTTTCTCTGTTCAAAGTCATATTTCAGCAATAGTATCCCCAGGTAGCCACCTGCCTTTCCAATTTCTGCTGATTTTTTTTATCCTGGAAAAACTGCTCATGACACTGGTATTTGTGGATCAATATAAAATGCTGTGAAGCTGATGACTTTAGGTGTTTTTTTTTTTACAGCGTGGCTCCCATTGAGTGAGTAATGAAAATGGCAAGAAGGTGAAAATAACTGAGACTGGATTTTTCAAAGCAGTTTTGCTATAGGCCAGAAATATAAATGGGAGACTTTCAGAAGAGTAACTTCCATATACTTTGGATAAACAAATTAACAGAATAGCAGCTCTTCTCACACACTTTGTTTACCTCTTCCAGATTTCCTTCTTTCCAGTTTTTCTCTGTATTATTACCTTTCATTTCTTCTCTGCAGTGCATTTCTGTTTCTTCAAATTTAATAGTTTTCATTCTGTAAATCTGTTTCCTCAAAATGCATCTTTCTTTGCAGACTCCTCCAGGGTCCTCTGTTTTGTCATGCTTTTTCTCTTCTCTTCTCTCCTCTCATTTTCACTGTTGCCCAGGTACATTTTTGTCTTTCTCCACTCACTCTCTTCTCTGGTATTACATGCACTGTGATTCCCTTTTGATGTTGTTATCTCAGTTTCACCATTTGGTCTCTGTCCACCTATGATAAAGACTCAAAATACAGAGCAAGATTCTTGCTTAATGTTCAGAAAACAGGGAAAGAAATATCATCATGCTGGCAAAACTCAAAATGAAAAGTTCTGAAAAGTTATCTGCTATCTCACATCTCCTCTTTTAAACACACCAAACAAGGGGTTTATAGCCATAATTAAACCAGAATTAAAAAAAAAAATAATTTAAAATATATTAATTGTATTCTTTACATTAGACATTCTTGCCATGTTACATGGAGCTTCTCCAACATTTTCAAATTGCATTGATAATGCAGCTTACTACAATACACTGTAGGAGTGAAACAAAGCAAAAGTTTGTTCCCATGCTGACTGACTCCAATGCTGGCCAGCAGAGAATGACAACCCTGCTTTCTGCTCTTATGGTTATGGTGTGCTGGCTCCAGTCAAGTTTCTTAGATTTCTCAGCTGTTTTCCCTTACCTCTGCATTCTTCCACCAAAGGAAGAATGATAGAAATCTCACCCAAATGCCATCACTGCACCTCTCCATGACTTCCACTGCTGCAGATAACACTGCTAGTGCCAGTCACAGGGAAACAGAACTGTCACACACAGCTAAGGAGAAGGCATGATAGATAATGTAGGGCATTATGCACTACATAAACACATGAATATTAAATAATTTAATAATTTGTACCCATGATCTTGTTACAAGAATTCCTACCTCCATCTGAATATTTAATGAGAGAGAAATATTTTCATGGTTTTAACAAAATCTTCATTCTACAAGACATTTCACAGTTTATGGACTATATAGTTCCATCTGTCAAATACCTACAGAATATGAAGAAAAACTTTAACATCACCAAGTTTATAAACAGGATCACTCCCAAAGGATGAATTTGTAGTTCTGATTTCATGCAAGTGAGTACAATTAAGATAAAACAGAAGGTGAAGAGAGCAAAGGGATTTAAACTTTTGCAATGAGACAGCTAATAAATCTGTTTTCCTCCCCCCTCCCAGTGCAGTTAATCTGTTGAGTAAAGTACATGATTTTCTTTTAGACACTCACTGAAGAACAAAGTAAACAAGATAGTTCAAAGAGGCTTTGGAAAGATTGTAGGAGTACAACTTGCTGAAAAATTTGGTTGCATTTTGTCATGTAAGAGACAACTGCTGGTTTTCATACACTGATAAATCTAATTTAAATACAGTATTAAGAATGTGGCTTTTTTATGATAGCAACATTATTTGTTAAAGGAAAATTGCTTTGTTGCATGCTGTTATTTATTATAGGAAAGAGGGCAAACTGAAATGTATAGTAAGAATAGTACTTGTGAAATTACATATTAAATGTAAATCTGACCCTTTTAACAAGTTGTTTTTTTTTTTTATTTTGAAGGTTACATTTCAGAAGTTTAGATCAATCTAATTTCCATCCTTTAAGAGAGCAATTATGATCTTTCACCAGTATATATTATTTTTCATCTTACATCAGTAATTAATCCTACCAACATGCAGTTAAGAGTTTTAAGCATTATTACCAACATTTTATCAGTGAAGGTAACAATTACATATACAGACAAAGCTTTGTTTAATTTCTCAGGAATCCTGTACTCTTTATTGCTTTATTATGTAGCTTGTAGTACCATCCCTATGATCGAGACAGGAAGGCAACAGTTACTCTGTTTTTCATCCAAATGTAAAGTTTATACTGCTTGCAACATCATGAAGAATAGCTCAAGAAAATAATGAATTGTGCAGTATTTGTATCATGCACATTGCAAATTTCCTCTAAAAGACTGAATATTTGTCTTGGTTTGAAAGACAGGTGTCTGCTAAGGAAGGCAGGAGACTCTCTTGGAATGGAGAATGTAAACCCCTTCCCTCTAGTCATTATAATTTTGGAATTAAGGGCCTCTCAGGCAAAGATATGATGACGGGGATAGCAGTTCTTCACTGGTGTGCACGCCAAAGCCCACAAACCCAAGCCCTCCACAAACCCAGCCCCTCCACAAACCCAAGCCCTCCACA
>VZRH01005782.1:571838-594998 GCA_013397555.1 Urocynchramus pylzowi
AATATAATATAATATAATATAATATAATATAATATAATATAATGATGAACATTCTTACTTAAAGCAATACAAAGAATTATTTTCCATTCAGATGTTTCTTCTGAAAGATTTAACTGTTGTTTGGGTTATATTAAAACTCACTTTCAGACCCAGAGCAGTATCACAAACATACATTTTGGCCATTATTGCAATGTATTTTATGAATTCATTGTGAAGCCTATGAATTTTTTTCTGCTACTATTTTTTCACACAAGGTCAAGTCCACGTCTTTGATTCTCCTATCACTGACCTCAGCTTTTGCTACAAGGACTACACAGAGATTTTTAAGCTATTGTTTGAAAAATAGTAGATGGCCATAAATCTTATGAAATTGTTAAAAAAAACAACTTTAAAAAAATCAACTGCTAAAGAAGCCCACACAACTATTTCTATAATTGAATAAGGACACAGAAGACAAGTCAAACATGTATTTATTCTGAGGGGGGAAACAAAGAGGGAAAAAAAGCACTAAAATCTCAACCTAACTTCAGACCTGCTCCCGTTTTCCTTCCAATTTGTTTTCAAATTTTTCTTCCCTTTAGATGTTTCATGTACTCAGAATACAAATAGATGATATCAAGTGATAAAGATGACATATCTGATAGTGAGTATAAAGTGCCTAAAATTTATCGATAGGAGTGTTCTTTGAATTGAACTGTCATATGGTAATTTAAAGGCATGAGCAGCTAAATAATAAAAATTGCATTGCTGCAAACAGTTCACAATTATAGAACCTTCAAAATCAATTGCATTACTGATGGTTGAAATATATTTATAAGTCTCACAAAGTTCATCTAGGTCTACTCAGATCTGACAAGCATTTAAGACAATGACTGTCCCTGCATTTCTCTGAGAGAACTGAAGTTTGCAATTCTTTGTCACATTTTTCTTATCCTAAATGACTAGAATCTCTCTTTTATTCAGGAAAGGTGCTGTAGACTCTCAAGATTTATTTTTTTAGTCAATATGGAAAATACATTTTGCTCCATTATACCCTAGATGGGGATTTGTTCTGACTACTCTGTTTTAATTCTTAATCAACTAACCTGAAAAACTTGGAGAAAATCCATTCTTGGATAATTAGTTCTGGATGCATTTACTCAAAATATATAACAGCACCTACCGAAAATCAATTATCTAACAGTCAATCCACATTGTTATCACATTAAAGAGTGTGTAACAGTGTGGATTTCACAAAAAAATAATCATCATTCCCACACTTGAAAAAGGCATCCCAGCCTGAAGTTGAAGTAACACTACAAGTATTTCTACCCCGTTTTAGTGGCTCAATGACTAGAATACACAATTAACTTCTGTGTTGGTTAATATATCTTTCTGTATCTAGTTCTTATTCCCACTCAATTTGACATGTCAGAAATGAATTTTGTGCTGCCCCTGAACATTATCTCAATTAGGGAACTGACATAACAAACTAAAGTCATGAATGTAAATATTTCAGACAGAAGTATTCATGACCAGTATACAGAAACCCTGGAACACATAGATGTGTTACTAAGACTCTGTTTTGATTAGAACCTATTGGAGACAGACCAGAGGAAGGCTAAAAGGATAATCAGAGGACTGGAGCTCCTCTCCTATGAACACAGGCTGAGGCAGTTTGTGTTGTTCAGCCTGGAGAAGAGAAGGGTCTGGGGAGACATCACAGCACCTTCCAGTACCTAAAAGGGGCTTCAAAGAGAGCTGGAAAAGGGACTCTATAGGGCATGATAAGACAAGGGGGAATGTCTTAAAACTGAAATAGAGCAGTTTTAGATCAGATACTAGGAAGAAATTCTTCACTGTGAGGGCAGTGAGGCACTGGAACAGGTTATCCGGAGAAGTTGTGAACGTCCCCTCACTGGAAATGTTCAAGGCCAGGCTTTGAGCAACCTGGTCTAGTGGAAAGTGTCCCTGACCATGGCAAGTTGGTTGGACCTCTATGATTTTTAAGTCCCTTCCAGTTTTAATTACTTGATCGAGACTTTATTAAAATGTGTATTTTCTCCAATCTCATAAGCAGAGTCAGTATTCAATGGATACTCATCTATGTACCCTTTCTTCCTTCTTTGGAAAATCAGTTAAGTATAAAATATACCTGACTGGAATAGTAAAGCTCTTAGGACAATGGCATTTCCATGAGCAGAAATTGTGGTAAGACCATGTGTCACAGAAAAAAATAAATTGGGGGATTGATTATTAATTTTTCCTTAAGTATATTTTGGTACTATAAGAAAATAGAATTTTCCAACCAAATCACTCCCCAACAATTTTTTTTTTTTTCAAACTTATGTAATATTGAAGAAAGTAAAATATTTCTATGAATTGCAATTCAACAATTAGTCATATTGATTCACAGGGCACTGATCTGGACTAAATCAGACTTGAATAATTTCTCTATTATATGTTATTGTGCAGTTCTGTAAATATGCATTCTGGTACACGTGTGGTTTGGGAGTAAGAAGGCAGAACAAACAGGAAAGGATGCAGAGATGAGACAGCCTCTCTCAGTTTTTACCACACTGTGATGCATTTATCTCTTGAGCCAGTAGTGGCTGTCTGAGGCATGAGATCAGACAGTGAGGACCTATGTTGTTATCCATTATGGGCCATTCATGTAATCCAGTGTGTTGTATACAACTGTGTTTAAAAGGCAACCCGAAGACTCAGATAGACTAGTGTTTTATTAAATATATATTCCATGTGCTTTTAATTTTAATGACTTTTCTTTGAGAATCCTTCCATTTTATGGATACTCATCTGGTACTCTTTGGAGTACTAACTGTGGTTATATTCTATTTATCCACCATAACTAAAACAAGATATATATATATTTTAAAGTAATTGAGATCTCTGAGTTTTACTGGGCTTGTGTTTACAAAGTGTCAGCTATTTTCAAAAATAATTAACTAGCCTGCATTGTAAGCTCTGTGTGTACTAAGCATTAATGGAAGCAGGAACCAGTAAAGTCTCTGTGATAATAAGTCAGCCTTGAGATCACCGTGGAAAAAGACTGACTTTTTAAAAAGTATATTTTGAGGTATCGCAGTCATTTAGCACTTTCACAATTCAGGGCTACTTAGCTTTGTCTAAAGCAAACTGTCTCCAGTGTATTCCAGCAAAATCTCTATAAAAATTCAAAGAAATACAGTGGATTTGCCTAATTTTCCACTAATATTTTGATTTTATTTTAGTCAATTGGTTTCAGTTGAGTCACTTCTTACTCATGTTGCCATGTCTTAAGCCGGAATTCAGCCTGCTGTCTCTTAAAAAGAAAAACTGAAAATGTATGTTCATAAGATATTTTCCTGCTAAAGTGATTGATAGACCATACCACCAAATATTTTGGTAGGATTTCTTTGTTTGTTCTTTTCCCACAGCTTAGTTTTTACAGCAAATGGCTGTCTACAAAAAGAGTAACACAAACTATGTCTTTGAACTCAAAAGAAACCAGGCCAACATCCTGAGACACCGGGAAACAACATGCTTAACACCAAATGAAAGCAATTCAGGCTGTTAAACATAAAATGCTCTTTTAAAAAAAGAAAACATGAAAATATGAAAACACCAGTGGAGGAGTATGCCTTTCTGAGTGTTTCTTAGAGGTCTCAGATATCTTGTTTTGTTCTTGTTTTTGAAGGAAGGCGTTGTCCTTTCTTCTGCAGCTTTCCAACATGAAAAAAATAATATAGCTTTGGTGGTTTTCTAATAATTTGCAGAATCTGCCGCCACTGCAAAGGATAACTCAGTTTAACAGCAAATATTTTCTCCATATTTTCAGAAAAAAACATTATCACATAGGAAGAATGCTTGTGGAATATATGAAATAGTTTTTAACTGTAGGAATACAAAACAGCACAACAGCTTAAGCTAGCCACTCTTAGGATTTGAAAGTTGCTAAAAGGCATCTGTATTCAAAGTGATTCCCAACCATGATGATTAGCATAAAGAAGAAATAAACACATCTGGTCTAGCGGAAATAATTTTCAGCTCCACTGTTGATTTCCTTTTGTCCGTGATCTGTGTATTTTAGGAGGTTTTATCTTGGTTGTTGACAAACTTCTATAGTTTGAGAAGCTTCTATGTCCATTAACTGAAAAAAAGAAAGAAACTATCCACAGCATCTGTGCTTATTCATGGGATGCACAGCATACACACCTGAAACTACATCTTAAACCTGGACTAGTGAGCTTTGGGACTGGAAACTATATGGCTACATTACACACTCTATTGACCCAGCTGATTAGACTGCATATGAATCCACACTAATGTATCAGAGAGTTAAACTGCTATTAGAAACAGAGCTAGATCTCTATGAAGCTGGCCTGTGCCAACAGATTCAGCATGGTCTGGTGAACACCTGACTTTAGGAAAAAATGTGGATGGTAAAATGATGACAGTTCTGTAAGCAAGAGCCGAAGGTCTAACTGTACAGCTGTTCACTTCAGATTGAAGCTCTGGCTAATAGCCACCAGCCTAAATGCAAATACCTTGTCTATCATTAAGTGGCCCCTGACTTCATGGTTGATAGAAGCTTGAGATATCAAGCTGATGAAGGTCCTTTCCTACACTCTGGATAAGGTAACTAAGTCTAGGAGAAAATGCAATAGTCGTCCAGCAGAAGACCAGCAGTCTTGACACACTGGAGTGGACCTTCAGGTCTCATCCTTTCTTCCAAGCAATTGATTGGTAACCATTATATTTATGCAGCTTAGTCCAGCTGAGTGTATCAGGTGCTTTCTGAGAAATCTTTCCAGATAGATCCAGATAGGGAACTTTGCCAGAGTCCTTCCAAGTCTCTAGATCTCTTCAGATGTGGGAAAACAGAGACCTAATTGACAAACCTATAAACAGTGATTTAGAGCTCAGGGTGGGAGACAGAATGGACCTCCAGAATGGTGTTCTCCAGGTCATAGAGCTGTTTCCAAGAGCTAAAATTATCAACCAAAGATTTTCCTGACAAGCAAAATCTTGTGCAGGGGAGGTAGAGATGCAAAGCAGGTTTCTGTCTGGTCTCATGTAAGCTAGAACCTATGAAGTGCCAGCAGCTGTGAGATGGAGACAAGAGCTAGAAAGTTAATGAAGAAATTGGTGACGATACAGACATCTGTGAAGTAAAGGGAAGATGGAGGTGGTGTTTGAGGCTATATGCAATTTCCATTCAGTGCTGTGCATTGGTGACATGCTGCACTGGTTGGGGTGGCCAGCCCTGGGAAGTGTTGGGTTAAGCATTTTCTACAGACTATAGACTGCCTAACCAGAAAGAGGAATTGCATTGCACACCTTTAAGAAGGACAAGAGGGAGAGTCCAGCAAACTGCAGAATGTTCAGTCTCACCTCAGTCCTCTAGAAGATTAGGGAGTAAAATTTACCAAATTCCAGACAAAGCCATTTTCAATCACCTGAAGCACAAGCAAGTGTTTGGAGACAACAGTTCTGGGAGTGGAAAATCATGCCTGACTAACTTGGTAAACCTCTGTGAAAGGAAAGTAGTGGATTGTTTCCCACCTTAGCTTTGAAAGGCTGTCAACACAGTCTAATATAGCATGCTATGGTCAAAGGTGAAGTAAGAGATATTTCTTTCAGATATAATTAAATAAAAAATCTTAATAAGAATATCAAGTGTTAGAACAGGTTTTACTAAGATGTTCTGAAATGTCTGCACTGGGAGATTTTCAGGGTTTTTTTTGCTTTAAAGTCTGAGAAACCTGGTTTAACTTAGACTACTTCAGACGTCGAGACGTCCTACTAAACTATTGAGTTTTTGCAAGTCATTCCAGGACTGAAGTGTAAAATTCAGAAAATCAAGATATTTATCTATCTTCAAAAAAAGGTGAAAGCAGATTAAAGAGGATATGAAGTGAAATAATACACATTAGAACTCCAGATTCAAACTGAAACATTTGGTGCCTGAGTGCTTGTTTTAGAACTATTCTTTAAAATTTTTATGTTCCTAAAATTTACATGCAGATCTAGACGCTAATGATCTTGATCAGAACACTATCAAATTATTCATATTATAGAATCACAAAATGGGTCAGATTGGAAGAGATCACAGTGGGTCATCTGGTCCAACATCCCTGCTCAAGTAGGGTCATCCCAGAGCACATGCAACAGGACTGTTTTCAGATGGTAATTGAGTATCTCCAGCGAAGGAGACTCCACAGCCTCTCTGGGCAATCAGTTCCAGTACTCAGTCACCTGTACAATAAAGAAGTTCTTCCTCATGTTCAGGTGGAACTTCCTGGGCATCAGTTGAATATGAGGAAGAGCATATCAGATGTATGCGAAAGTAAATTCACATAAATAGGAATGTCATGCAAAAACTAAAATGTTGTTTTGACCTCATTAGTTCTACATCAACTATAGGCCATATGTTGGCATATAGCAATTCATATGTGCAATAAGAGTTAAAGGGAAGTGGACTGATGTTTGTTTAAACTATTTACGTAAAAGTAAAAGCACTTTTTTCCCCAAGATTCTTCTGAAGACACAAGAAAATTTTTTTGGAAACCAGAGAAAATATTTTTCACCTTCATACAAAAGTTGTAATTACATAAAAAAGAGAAGGAAAAAGAAGACAATTTCTTTTTTTTTCTTTTACCAGTTGGAAGATTGCTACACTCTGAGAGGATATAGAGAGGAATGCACTGTTAAGCCTAGTACAAATAAAATTTCTCAAGAATCCTGCCGAACAGGACACTTATGAATGTCTGCAGTTACAGTAGTTCCTCTGTACTCAGATGACTCCCTTCTGTTTTGGGTTCCAGTAAACTGGAATTTGACACAAGTTCTGGTTCATAAGGGAACCATCAGTAGTAGGTCAAAGTGAATATGTGAGAATTGAAAACCAGCACTGATCTTTTCTCTGAGGAATGAAATGGTCAATTTATGGCCATAATTTTTGGCAGAAACCTGGACTATATTTATAACAGAAACTTAAACATTTGCTATGTCCATCATTCTTCCAGTTTTACATTCTAATTCTACCTGATGTTAAACCATGGGCAAATCTCATATCCATCTCTTATATCAGGCTGTGAATTTTTTGGGGGTAAGGGAAGTAGTCTCCATTCTGCAGTTTTACAGGTAATAAGATCTTTATTTAAGAATGGATGTGCTAGAGTCTAAGATAAACACATGACACTGTGTCACACTGGTAACCAATATAATTTAGTATAATATGGTGCAGTAGGATAAAGTTTATTGAATTCTCGAGGAAAGTGTACTTTTAAAATTCCTGAGTACAACCCAGTGTCGTCTGCAATAAACACAAAACACAGAAGTATTATCAAATACTGATATTTCTCGTTAGATTTATTGTTAGATAGGTATAGGAATCTTATTTAGTCTCCAACACCTCCACATACGGATTATAACTAAAATGGATCACAAAAATTCTAAGATAACATTTATGAAACTTTAGCAATTTTTCCTAAGGGGTGCTGAGAAGAATGATCTTTAAATGCTACAGAAAGCCAAGAACCCGTAACTTCAGGCAGGAAATGGTAATCAAAACCATTATGTTTTATCACTACAACTCTAAAATGTTAATCTTGCCATATTTCCTACTCTGTTTAGAAAGTTGCTTGACAGATCAGGTTCACTGCTGCTCTGGAAACAGCAACAACAGAAGAAGATTCCCACTGAAATGGAAAAAAAAAAAATTCTACTATTGTGTGGGGAGTTTGCTTTTTTTTTTTTTTACTGGCAGTCTCTCTGGCAGACTGATGCTGTTCTGAAAAAGCATCTGAAGGTCATGTGTTTTAGCTGTGCTGCAGGCTGATCTATTGAGCAAAACAGCTAAACCAGCTGTTT
Source organism: Urocynchramus pylzowi (assembly GCA_013397555.1). Lineage (NCBI taxonomy): Eukaryota > Metazoa > Chordata > Aves > Passeriformes > Fringillidae > Urocynchramus > Urocynchramus pylzowi. Next base: position 579,693 of record VZRH01005782.1, read on the forward strand.
AAAACCTGCATAATATATAGGATAGGAAAGGAGAGTTTTAACCAACGATATTGTTATTCATGAGATCATTATGCAGATCTTTTCCTCAACAGAACTTTGCTCTTGATTCTTGAAATTCTCCACTACACATGCATGCAGATTTTTTACAGTTGTGTCTTCTGAAGAGTAGAAAATGTTTTTTGTGCATGTTGGCTTAAATTTTTAAGCGTTTTACATCTGTTTCTCCTTGGTCATGTGTGTAAATCTATTTACATATCTTTATTCCTTCATACTTAAACATAATGTGACATTATTTATTTCCAAGTTTTGGTTTAGTTTTTGATCAAAACAAAATAATTTTTCAACTGTTTTTATTTCAGTTAGTCTCAGGGTAAACTCTCTACAATATATCCCATAGCCTTGACTACATAAAAGGAACAACCTAGTAACTGATCTACTACCTAATAATTTTACCGAAGTTAATGTAGAAAAGGATTCTTTTTCTTTTACATTAAAAAATATTCTTTCTGCACCATTCTATCTGAGAGCTAAAAGTCTGAAAGGGACAAAATTTCCTTCTGAAGGTCTTCAGTAGACTCTAAGTTGAGTACATGACAAGACAATAATTTACTGCAGGAGTAAAGATTCAGTAAGTGAAACCAGCTAGATCCCAGCTCCCTGTGGCTGCCTGAAATGCCTCTTCAGCCAGCAGGTGATCTTGCAGTGGCAACAGTTTCTTACTCTGCTGGTCACACTGAACAGTTCCAATTAAGGAGGAGGATTATCCCCTGCATGGGAGTTGGCAAAGACTCTGATGTCAGAATCATCAGGCTGGTCACACATACATAAAAATAAATTGTGAAGTCGAAAAGCACCGGCCTGATTTCACTTCAGCCAAGACAAGGTAAATAGCTACCTAGGGTGAATAGCAAAAACAGCTCTTACGATGGTTGTTATGGAAGACAGTTGGCAGGTCTTTTAAATTTATGCCTTTATATGTGTGTCCCTTGACATAAGAATGCTGAGGTTTGTGCTTAGAAGTATCTTAAGAACAGCTCATTGTGCAAACTGCAGCAGAAAATGGAGGAGTCCTGGCCATTGTGCCCAGTCTCCATTTACTTCTTTAACCACAGTCAAACATACAGTAGCTATTATTCCTGATTTTAAATGCTCAGTTAAGAAATCAGCCCATTCTTAGGTATTTTTCTTATCAATTAGAAGGAAAGGTGGGAGAGTTGGGGAAGGGGGACAAGGTCTTCAAAGGGCAAGTCTACCTGCTTATAATTGGAGTAGCTTAATATTTAATCACTGTTCAAAAACATCTGATGATTCATAGTATCTCTGATGACTCTAGAAAAACTGTGAGTTAGATGCTTTGATGACTTAAACTGGCAGGATGAATCCATGCCTAACTGGGTTCCTTTATGCTAACATAAAGTTATTGATCTACTACACCAATACTTTGGCTTTCTAGAAATCATATAATACACCAAATGTATGGACTACAGACAAAAAATATAAATAAATTTTCAGGTTTTACAGAGATAATCTAAACAGGTTTTTTTAAAACTTACAAAGTACCATTCTAATATTTCTTTTTCTATTTAGCTGTACAGAGAAACAACTATCTGGAAGAACTCTGTGCCTCCCCACCTCATGCCGAGCTACAGGTAGTTTTATGCTTTGCCTCAGATCCTCAAAGAAACAGTATTATATACATTGAAGTCAGTAGGAGTTCATATTTTCAGAAAGCAAATTTTAATTTATATAAATGTAAATCTGATGAGCCTGATGATATTACAGTGAGATATATATCTATATATATATATAGATATAGTGCAAGAATCAAATCTGGATGGACCGATGTATTGATTTAGACCAAAATAAGAATTTTTAGCTTTTTCATTGGGTTCAATATGCATTACTCACCTTATTACCAGGTATTTTGTTTCTATAATGACTGCCAGAAATCTTTTATTCATCGGCTACCGTTGAGTTCTTTACGAAGTGAAGATAAACCTAAACCATTTTTCTTTTAGTAAATTGATGCCACAAAATATACATTAGTTTGGTGCCTCTTTAGCAGAGGTCCTTTATTTATGTCCACAATTTCCTGCTGAAATATTTGCTGTGCAACACAAATGTAAACAATTTTATAGAACATAAAAAGTGCTGTGAAAAATTATGTAGGTACTGAAGTCTGATATGTCCTTACTGTGCCACTCTATTACAGTTTGACAGATTACTAATGCAAGAACTGGAAAAAAATGGAGAACTGGAGAAGCTGGCAGCCATGGCTTGGACAGGTGTCCTCTTTGCTGGGTTAAAAATTGTCTGGGCCCAGAGAGCAGTGGCGAATGGTGCTAGATCCAGTTGGCAGTCAGTAACTACTTGGGTTCCCCAAGGCTCAGTATTGGAGCCAGTCCCGTTTAATACCTTTATCAATGATCTGGACAAGAGCATCAAGTACACCTTCAGTAAACACACAGATAGTACTAACTTGGGTGGGAGTATTGATCTGCTAGAAAGCTGTGCAAAGGGAGCTGGACAGGCTGGATTGATGGGTGAAGCCAATTGTATAAGGTTCAACAGGTCAAAGTGCTCAGTACTGCACTTGTGTCACAATAACCCCACAAAGTGCTACAGGCTAGGGACAGAGTGGCTAGAAAATTGCCCAGCAAGAAAGGACCTGTGGGTGCTGTTTGACAGCCAGCTGAACATGAGCCAGCATGTGCCCAGCTGGCCAAAGAGGTCAACAGAATCAAAAATGGTATGTCCAGAACTAGGGAAGAGATTTTCCCTCTGTACTCAGCACTGGTGAGGCCACACTTCAAGTCCTGTATTCAGTTTTGGGCCTCTCGGTTCAGGAAAGACATTGAGATCCTGGAACGTGTCCAAAGAAGCATATGAAGCTGATTTGGGATTTGAAACACAAATCCTATGAAGAGCAGTTTAGATAGCTGGGATTGTTTATTCTGGGGAAGAGGAGGCATAGGATAAACATTATCACTCTCTACAACTACCTGAAAAGTGGTTGCAACAAGGTGGTGGTTGGCATCTTCTTCCAGGCAACCAGTGACTGACGAGAGGAAATGGACTCAAGCTGTACCACAGGAGGTTCAGGAAGAATTTCTTCAGTCAGAGGCTGGTTAAACATTGGGACAGGCTCTCCAGAGAGGTAGTAGAGTTGCCATCCCTGGAAGTCTCCAAGAAACAACTGTATGTGGTACTAAGTGCTACATTTTAGTTGACATGGTGGTGTTCAGTGAAAGGTATGCCTCAGTGATCTGGGAGATCTTCTTCTACCTTGATGCTTTTATTCTGTGATTCTATGATCTTATACTTTTCATAAGCTTCACTAAAAATGTTTGTTGTTGCTAGATTTCCAGATCATCCAAAATAAGCCCTAGCACTCCTGAATTGTCAACTTGAGTTGTACTCAGTCATTTCTAAGCATGCAAGTTCTTAATCTAATGGCATTCAATGGTTGATTCAGAGGTCAGTTAGTCTCCAAATACCTTTCCAACCATTCTTTTATTCTGTTTCAGGGCAGATTTCAACTGCTTAGCACTTTAAGATACCCTAGAACATCTCAGAAATTCAAATGAACTAGAAAACCAAGAAGTCACAGTGTCCTAGGTGTTCCCTCCCCACCCCCCAAAAAAAATACAAAAAACCAAAAAAACCAACCAAAAACCCAAAAAAACCCCAAACCAAACCAAACCAAAAAACAAACAAAAAAACCCCAACAAACCCCCCCTCCCCCCAAAAAAAACCCCCTGCGTATTCCATATTACTCCATACAGTCTGCTTTACTGTCACCTTAAGACTTGGCAACTGGAAACAGGATTTATGTGTTTTTCCCTATGTTCACAGAAAGGAGAGGGTAGGGGGGTCCCTTTATAAACAGGAAATGGACTCACAGAGCTCTCTTTTGTTTTCTCTGGGCTCCTGAGAGGGTTGCCTGGGGAAGGTCTCTGAGTTTCAACTCAAGAAGCTGAAGCAGTGTAAGGAAAAAGCTCTTTTTTTATCCCTGAGCATTGCAGAACATGGCTTCTCCATCTTACTTTCTTTGTCTTCCAGTCTGTGTGGTCTGCCATGGTGGCCTCCATCTTGGGAGGAGGAGCTTCTCTACCAATTTGTTTTCTTTGTACCGGGGGAACACGTGAGTCAACACCTTTGTATGCAGGACTTATTGCTGTTATCTTGGCTGCTGCTGCTTTTCTTCTTAGCAAAATGGTATTTTTTCACTTACATCTTCTCGAATTTGTCTCTCCTTATTGGTGAAAGGGGAGTGGTTAAAACTAAAGGGGAGTTAACTCATTTTGGAGCCTCTGCCACACAGAATTGTCTTAAACCTAAGACACATGACTATAAAAACAATGAGATATACATATATGTGTCTAGCGATCTATAGCTATATCTATTACTTCCTCTTTTGGCTAAGAACACTTTTCAAATATTTAGCAATAAATCTTTCTTGTTCTGCAAACAACTATAAAGACCTTTTCCATGTAAAATGGCATCTTTTATTTCCAAAACCAGTGTAAGTGTCTAAAGGGACTAGTCAAATTTTTGTTGTCTCATTAGTTCCCAGATTTCCACATATCAGCAGCCTTGTTGCCTGAATTGAATTTTCAGTCAACAGATGTAAAACAGTTATCAGATTCTTGAACTCATATTTATGAGAAAGGTGAAAGAAAAGTGGCATATAAAACAAGGATCTGATTCTATCAACAAGATTTTGCAGTTCAATCTTCAAGTGCTACCTCTAAATCAGACCTTGAACATCTGGGGATTCTTTCTGTTCATAAATGTACAGAAGATGCATATATACATACAGAGATACCACAGTCTTGACAGAAAAAAATTAAAATAATCAGTAAAATCTCTCTTGCTAACAGCACATGGATGCATTCATGTGTTTTTCACTGTCTCATAGTTATCTAGTTCTGACTGAAATTCTTGTTTCTTCTATGCTTATGTTACACAACAATACACAAAAGATTTTCTGAAAACAAGGCAAAAAATCAACAAGAAATAGGGAACATCTCCACCTTGAGAGACACCAGTAAAATTTACTCAATAAAAAGTTTAGTCTGGAGAGTTTTATTAAACTTCTTGTTTTGAAAATCCCTCATTTCTTCAGTAACAGCCAGATTTAGCACTCACTCATCTGATAATGTAGACTTGCCTGTTACAGATCTGAGCTTGAATGATGGGTTTCTATAATTGTCCTGTTAACAGAGAAAATCACCAAGAGAGTTTTCAAAGGAGCTTGGGGAGAAAAGTAAACCTTCTTGTATTGCATGATGACTGTAAGACCCAAAGCCCAGAATGACATAGGAGGAAAGAACAATTATAGATAAGTAAAAGAAATCAATATGTAGTTTTTTTTTTGCTTTCCATGAGATAGCAATGTCCACTGAGGGCGGATGCATGCAATTGCTAGTGTAGTCTACAGATGACTTTTTTTGATGTGGAAGAAGGTTATGTTGATATCAGGTTTAAAAATACAAAAGTTATTGTAGAACTGCTCAAACAAGGTCCCTCTAAAAGTTGGCAATGAAAAACTCAAACAAATTTGTCACAGGAGTTGTGTCAAAGTAACCCATCTCCCCTGTTGATCAGAACTGGTAACAGATTATCAATGACAGAAGCCCTGAAGCTGCTGCACTGAAAAGATGGCATATGCCACAGGGAAAAAAAAATCCTAAGCAGCAAAAATTCTAAATTAATGCCAAAGTCAGCCATAGTATAGAACATGGTATTGCAGTGACTTTTTATAAAGATTGCCCAGCTCAGCAGTATCCAAATGGCATGAACTATGAAATTTAAATCATAATTATTTAAAAAGCATTGAAAGCCATTGAGGCAAAGAAACTATTTTAAATTTTGTACTGACTGCAAATAAATTGCACAGGATTTTGTAACTTTAACCAGTGGTGTGCAAATAGGTTTTTAGGCCTGAAGGGATACTGAAACTAGTTACATATTTCACAAAGTATTTCCAGTTTTGACTGTTCTGGTTTCAAGTGTTTGATTACATTTAAAGTGGATTTTGTTTGTTGAAGCAAAAATATTCAAACTATATATATATATATATATGTAAATATAATGCTAATGCTTTTCTTTCATTTCATTTTTAAATGGTAAACAGATTTGCATATATATTATAAGAATTAGTATGGTTGCTAAAATGAAGCCTGGAATTTCTGCATCAAACATTGTCCTAGATACTCTCTTAGAATCATCTTTCAGTGATCTTTACTGGAAAGGAGAATATAATGTAAGTGACAAATAAAACAAAAATTCACACATAACTTTCTTTATGTGAGTAGGTCTTTTGAACCCCAAAGGACTAAAATACATACGTAATTATGGGCATGTATTTGCAGTTACAAAATTCTGTCTTTAGACATGAGAGAAATGTCATCATTTTTTACTTGGTACTGGAAAATATTTCACATCCCTAATTAAGCAAACCTCCCTAAGAGTTTTCAAAGGGTACAGTTCTGAAAGAAGCAGGGGGTAGGAGGTAGGGAAGATGGAGAGGAATAGAATATATGGGAGACCTCAGTTCCCTTTTCACAAAGCGCAGTGATTGTGTGCACAGAAATGCCAGTCTGCTTAGATAGTTTGTAACCATAGCAACTCTTGGAGAAGACAGAGGAGAAAACAGGATAATAGGGGTCTCCTTTCTCCAGATCACTGCATGGGAAAATGAGCAAAAGGGAGAAAAAAGGACTGCAGTGATTTTCCTGTCCCAAGAAGTTTACAATGTGAATTTCAAGAGTTATTCTTTTCCACCCTCTTCTGATGAGTACTTAAAAGTTGTTTTGTTATGATGGTTGGTTTGGTTTTGATTTTGGTTTTGCACTTTTTACAGAAAGCATATTCCAAAATATTGTAATTAAAATATCTGGGTGGGGGATATAAGGTTAGAAGATCAGAAAAACCTTCCTTAAATCATTTAATTGATGCATAATGAATTTCTTATTCCTTTTTAAAATTTATAGCGCCAATGAAATGTTAGCTTGCAGGTGTTTTTCAGCTGTGAGATACAAAAGGTATTAATGTATGTGTTTTAGTTTTTTTCCCTGTAAATGTCTTCCAAATTAAACCAAGTAATGCACTTTGCTGTTTTCTATGTATGTGCACAGACTGTTACTTTGAAAATTCTGGAGAACATTTTTATAGGGAATTGCTTTTAATTCGTTGATTTTGTGAGTATTTATTCCTCCAGTCAGTTTTGTGGAAGGCCTTCTATTATTTTTCATTCGAAATCTTGCAGCTCAAAGCTTCCAATGAGAGAGTGAAAAAACATTTGCTTGAATACCAAGCAAATGAGTGTATATGAATACCAAGGAGTGAATACCAACTCCCAATCAGCTTTATCCAGCCACAGTACAGACAGAGCAGATATCTGAAATCACAGAATACCAGGTTGGCTGAGGTAACAAACCATCTCTTGAGACCATTTGGTCCAGAACTGAGTAGAACATTAAGATTGACTCACTTCACTTGTTGACAATGGTGATGCTCCTCCTAATGCAGACCAGGATGCCACTGGCCTTCTTTGCCACCAGGATGCACTGCTGGCTGATACATCTTTCTGCCCACTAGGACTCTGAAGGGTCTTCTCTGAGGTATTTCTTTCTAGCCACTTTGTTCCCAGTGGGCAGAGATGCTTGGGTTTGCTCATCCTCCGATGCAGGAATTCACATTTCTCCTTTACGAACTTCACGAGATTCTTCTTGGCTTGATTCTCCAGTATGTTGAGGTCTCTCAGAGTGGCAGCACACCCATCTAGTGTATCAGTCACTCCTCACAGTTTTGTATCATCTATTAACTTGCTGAAGGTGCACTCTGTTGTAGAGTACAGGTTCTTTATGAAAATGTTATACAGTACTGGCCCCAGGAGCAAAACTAGCAACTTGCCACCAACTGAATTCTGTACCACTGATAACCTTTTGGGTCTGGTAGTTCATTCAGTTTTTGATTCACCTCACTGAGCACTTACCTAATCTGTACTTTGTCAACTTGTCTATGAAGATGTTATGGGACAACATGTCCAAAGCCTTATTAAAGTTGAGGTAAACTGCTCAATATTCACTGCTCTTCCATCACCTACCACTAGCCACTTCTCATTGTAGAAGACTGTAATATTGGTTAAGCATGATTTCCCTTCCGTGCTAAGTATTCCTAATCACTTTCTTTTCCTTTATACGTCTAGAAATATTTTGACGAATAATTGCTCCATCACCTACACAAGGATTGAGGTATGGTTGCCCAGATCCTTCTTTTTGTCCTTCTTGAAGATAAGAGTGATATTTGCTCTCTCCCACTTACTGGAAACTTCTCCCAGTCCCAATGACCTTTCAAACGTTGACAGCTGCACTGCAGTGACATCAGTGATCTCCCTCATGTTCCACATATAACTTAAACTTCACATTATTGGTAGTGTTGTTTTGGTTGTTACATAGCTCTTTTCAGTCTCTTATCTCTGCTCCCTGCTTTCTTCAGAAGTATGATTTGATTATGTTGTCAGATTAGAGATGGGGAGAAAAATTAGGCAGTGTATGGAAATACAATCATAGAAATCTGAAATATCCCCTTTCATACATTTTCAGATAAATGCAGGACAAGTCTCAGAACTAGGAAATAAAAAAAAAAAAAGAAATTTGAAAAATCTTTGCATTTATTTTAAATAAAGCAAAATTTGGGTAAATGAAGTCCATGTATATGTTTTCTACATGGAGAGCATAAGGTTGAATTTATCAAATAATCTATTTAATTAATTATTTTACAAATAATTTCTTCTGCTCTGGACAATGCTTTGAAATGTAAAGAATGCAAGCCCTCAGTACTAAAAAATTAATAAATAAGTCAGAAGGTACATGTTGCAATGTCTCAGTTTTTCCCTGTGCTTTTAGAATTCTTTTGGAGTCATGGCATTGAGCTGAAAACCAGGGCATGACCTAAAGGAAAAAATACAATAGATTTTGAATAAAAGAAAAATAAGTATTTCTTCAGTTTTCTTTCAGTTTTGAATCAAAGTAGTATATTTCATGGTCAGTTCTTATGGAAAAAAAAACTTCCGTATTGCAAACTTTTGCAGCCAGGGTAAATGTAGAAGTCATGGATGAGATTAGGTATATTTGTGGTACAGCAGATTCTGTTCTTTCTGCTTTATCAGCTGCTACCCAGGAGTTCTTTTCCCATTTTCAGCTATTCCCTTTTTGTTATACATTTTTTTTCTAAACAAAATGCCCTCATTCAATATGTAGCATTCCCTCACTTTCTCTTTCCCCACTCTCTCTCTCTCTCACCTGACAGCTCAAATAAGATTAGCTTTATAAACAGAATGTGGATTATTTTTATTCACTGAGCTGAATACACATGAAATACAGGTAATATTTTTCCTGGTACTAGAGAAAATATTTTAAAGTTTTTTATTTACATAACATTGATACTGAAAATACTAGCAGTTTTATATATTAATTAGTTTAGTGTTTTGTGACCCTTCATAAGTATTAAAACTTATTTGAATTTTCACTGTACAAACGCAAAGTTACAACCTGTCATGCAGAGCATAAAGAAGTATTTGTACAGGTCAGGTCTACTATTTAAAATCTCACAAACTATGTTCATGTTTAACAAATGCACATATGCGCATTAGAATCAGATCAAAGCAAAACTGAGACAATTGTACCATATCCCGTATATTACAATTGCTCATTTTGGAGCTTGGTACAAAATTGAAACTTCAAAGGGGAAAAAAAATCCTATCAAGAAATCTAAAATTCTTTGGGGAGGAATTTGGCTTCACTTCCACAAAAACTTAAAAATCATAGCTATATACTAAAATCAATAAAAAATTCATCAGTGTGGAAGCTTCATTTCTGTTAGACTTTTTCTCACAAATTTTGCTTTGGGTTTTCAGCTGGCTCTTATTTCAGACAGAAGTGTCAAGTTTAGATTATATCTATGTAGAACAACAAATAAATTTTCTGCCATATGCTCTATTTGCTAGTCTGGCCTTTCACAGTTATCCTGCTATCAGGACCCAAACTAGCTCTGGACTCTGACATATATATTTATCCGTTAAGACTGATAGGACCAGAAGAAACATTTTTAGAAAATGGAAATGACACTGCAGTGAATTTTTCAGCTCTAAAGATGAGAGGAGAATGGGTATGATTGTGCCTGCTAAGAAAAGTGACAGCAAGAGAGATAACAGGGACTTTGTTTAATTTTCTGTATACATTTCAGTGTGTTTTCTCTGCATTTAAACCTGTATTTTATGTGGGGTTTTTTTAACCAATACAAAATAATCACTATGAACTGTCATTTGATGTCTGAAAAATCATTACCCTTTTGTGGGATAAAAGTTTCCTTTATTTTTCATTTAACACTCTAAGGTTATATACCTGGGTTTCATTATAGAGCACTGTGTATTTCAAAGGGTCCAATTAACCAGGCATAACATAATACTCTCATTTAAATCCCTGAAACAAAGTTGAAAGGCCATAAAAATTTATTCTAAATGGCCTACTCCTTTTCTTGATACGAATCTTTATATAGACAAGTTTTTATGAGGATCGGGGTTCCATAGTCATGTAATCCCACCAATCCACCTTCCTCAAGATATTTGCATTTTCTCAATAGCTGTTAGTTCTTGAACCTAAAGGACAAAAACAGAAATAAGGATGTGTCAGTAAGAATGCTTTGAATGGAACAACTAATGTGTGAAATCTCCTATGTGCCAGCACGATATCCTATTTACTCCAGTGCTAAGGACTGCTCTTGAAATTTACTGCCTGACACATCAGAAATACACCTTGTGCCAACCTCCTGTATTGCTCAAACTGTGAGGTTGACTCCTGGGAATAGGTTGTATTGGCTTTGCATGGCAAGGTTAGGGTAATGGGGGGGTGGGTACAAGGTTGGCTTCTCTCAGAAGCTGAAGCTCTTCCTTCATGTCCAACAGAGCCAATGGCAGCTGGGTCCAAGATGGATCTGCCAGTGGCCAAGGCTGAGCACAGATAGTAGTAACACCTCTGTGATAACATATTTTAGAAGGCAAAAAAAAAAAAAAAGTGCCGTTGCTGAGAAGTAATTGTGGACAGAGAAGAGAGGAATGAGAATATTTGAAAGAAACAGCTATGCACCAAAGTCCGGTGAAGAAGGAGGGAGGGTGTGCTCCATACATGGGAGCAGAGGTTTGCCCATAGTTCATGGTGACATAGAATCATAGAATCATAGAATAGTTTGAGTTGGAAGGGACCTTGAAGTCCACTTCCAACTCCCCTGCTGGTGGACAAGAATACCTTCCACTAGACCAGGTTGTTCAGAGCCCCATCCAATCGGGAACCAAGATGGGACATGGGTAGGATATCCACAGCTTCCTCAGACAACCTGTTCCAGTGCCTCACCACCCTTATTTTTTCCTAATATCCAATCTAAACCTACACTCTTTCAGTTTGAAGCCATTACCTCTTGTACTGTCCCTATATGCCCTGGTAAAAATCTTGCCCCATTGTTCCTGAACCCTATCCCTTCAGGTACTGGGAGGCTACAATTAGGTCACCCCAAAGCCTTTTGTTTTCCATTCTGAACAATCCTAACTCTCTCAGCCTTTCCTTATATGAGTGGTGCTCCATTCGTCTGATCCACTTGGTGGCCTCCTCTGGACCCACTCCAACAGGATGAGTCCTTATTCTGGGGACCCCCTCATTGTGAGTTCCCAGTGCCCACTATATTTACCAACGTATCAAGCTTGGTTTTCTCCTTTTTGTTTTCTATATTTTTCCTTCTACACTTTAAATGAAAATGTTTAATATACTAGTGAGGTTTTTTGTTGTTTTTGTGGTGGTGTTTGGGATTTCTTAAGAAATAATTTGGAGACTCTGATTTAGGCATTCCTCTTTGATACTTACTGTTCAGCTGGGAAGTTCAGCTGTCACATGCCAGTAATTGCCTGTTTGTTTTCCCAGTAACATCTAAGATTCACTGCTGTCAGCTTTCTTCAGAAGGACTGTGCTTCCATTATTTGAGTCAAATCATTGCAGTGCAAATAATGTCATTCATTATCATCATGCCATTTGCAGTCTGAGAGAGCTGATGAGACAAAATGAGGGAATGCTGCTTCCTGTCTAAAAAGAAAATTGTAAGTATTTCTTGCAGGTTGGGGACTTGCTGAGTATATTTTCCAGCTGAAAAATAAATATGTCATGGGGATAGATAGTACTGTTCTTGGCATGAATGTGCATACTAGGAATTTGTTAGTTGATTAATTCTGTTTCACTAATAAGTCCCTAAAGTCTCAGTGGCTTGAGTGTGACTTGCTGGGATCAGCTATTTACAGTAGTCAATGCTGTTTGAGAAAAAAAAAAAAAAAAAGAGAGCTGGAAACAGGGATTCCATCCAGACAAAACATTTTGCTTTACAGGTACTTGTAAAATTTGATAAATGAGCAGCTGTACAGTTCCCTTGAGCCACTGTATTTAGACAAGTCGAACAGATGGTATGGTTCTGCTTCTCCTGTAGAGAATCATTTAGATTAGAAAACACCTTTAAGATCATTGAGTGTAACTGTTAATCCAGAACTACAAAGTTTATCACTAAACCATGTCCACATCCTAAGGCATGTCCACAGGTCTTGTCATGAGTCTGCTCCAGTGCCAGCTTCCCACAGGGTCATACCTTCTTTCAAGCTTCCACCTGCTCTAGCATGGGGTTGTCCATGGGTTGCAGGTGGATCTCTGCCTTCACTGTGGACATGCATGAGCTGCAGGGGGACAGCTGCTTTACCATGGTCATCACCATAGGTTGGGGTAACCCCCAGTATCAGTCAAGGCTGGAGGATGAAAAGATCAAGAGCAGCCCTGTTATGATCTGTTCTTAACACAGAAGAGCAAAGAAAACTGAGTCTCTGTGAATAAAATGGATTGAACCCAGAAAAATTTGAAATCTACCCCAAAATTTAATTAAAACAAAACAAGGTTAGATATTGGTGCTGAAAAAAAAATGCTTTATTTTATTTAATAGTAAAAGAGGCAGAAAGAAAGAAAGAAAGAAAGAAAGAAAGAAAGAAAGAAAGAAAGAAAGAAAGAAAGAAAGAAAGAAAGAAAAGAAAGAAAGGAGGAAGGGAGGAAGGGAGAGATGGGGGTGGATGGGACAGGAAGGAAAGGGAGAGTGACCAGGGTTACATAGAAGCATATCACCTTTCTGAGGGTACCAACGAGGTCTCATTGCTCCCTTCCATCTGCTCTTCTTGGTGGTGAGGATCCCCCATAGCCCTGAGCCACAAAAACTTATAGAATCCAATGGATTAATACATGTTTGGGCTAGGTAGGAACACCCAGGTGCCTTCCTTGGGGTGGGCAAGTTTGACACTGTCCCTCGCAAGATTCTGGATCTGTTGCAGTGCTCTGGTGCAGGGTCTGGGGACCCCTTTGGGCCTTTCATGGGCCATGACACCCCCTCTGCTGTCCCTCATATGGATGCAGCTTTTCCCATGGTAAGGGCACCCCAGCTGAGCTGGTCTGCACAGCAGAGGAGGGGTGTTAGCTGCCTTGGACCAGAGGCTTTTTCAACACACATCCAAAACCTCTCCTCCTCCCCCCACCCTTTGGTGTGAGGGTCTGTTTGAGCCTGGCAGCTGAAAACCCCATGGCTGTTGTCTCCAGCCTGAAGGTGTTGGGCTTAATCCTATGAATGTATTCTTTTTCCCTAGCCCAGACCTGAGTCACTTTATCNATGGATGCAGCTTTTCCCATGGTAAGGGCACCCCAGCTGAGCTGGTCTGCACAGCAGAGGAGGGGTGTTAGCTGCCTTGGACCAGAGGCTTTTTCAACACACATCCAAAACCTCTCCTCCTCCCCCCACCCTTTGGTGTGAGGGTCTGTGTTGAGCCTGGCAGCTGAAAACCCCATGGCTGTTGTCTCCAGCCTGAAGGTGTTGGGCTTAATCCTATGAATGTATTCTTTTTCCCTAGCCCAGACCTGAGTCACTTTATCTTATCTCCAGCATGCAGTGCAGGGTCTCAGGGTGTGGTGGTTTTTCATGCAGCCTTTGTTATGCAGTTCTGCTATAATAGGTAAAAGTCCTTCATGAAGATGTTTAAGCTATAAACTATAACATTTTGGTCTCTGACAAACAAGAAGGACTTGGACGTGCTGGTGGATAAGATGCTGAACCTGCCTCAGGATGTGTTTTTGCAGCCCAGAAAGACAGTTGTATCCTGGTCTGCATCCAAAGCAGTGTGGGCAGCAGGGCAAGGGAGGGGATTCTGCCCCTCCACTCCACTCTGGTGAGATCCCACCTTGAGCACTGCATCCAGCTCTGGGGTCCCCATTACAGGAAGGACAAGGACCTATTGGAGTGAGTCCAGAGGAGGCCAGAGGGATGAAGCACCTCTCATATGAGGAAGGCTGAAAGAACTGGGATTATTCAGACTGTAAAAGAGAAGGCTTTGGGGTGACTTAATTGTAGCCATCCAGTAACTGAAGGGAGCCTATGAGGAAGATGGAGAAGAACTTTTTACAAGGGCAGGTAGTGACAGGACAAGGCAGAATGGCTTCAAAGCGAGAGAGAAGAGATGTAGATGAGATGTTACTGTGGGGATGAACGGGTTGTGGAACAGGTTGTCCAGGGAAGTTCTGGATATCCTATCCCTGGAGGTGTTCAAGACCAGATTGGATGGGCCTTTGAGCAATCTGGTCTAGTGAAAAGTCCACAGCAGGGAGGTTGGCACTAGAGGGTCTTCAAGGTCCCTTTCAACCCAAACCATCCTACAGTTCTATAATTTTGGGATTTAACAGTCTGACAAATGCTGAAAGTGAAGAACACGAGTTTGGTTTTTTTTCCTCTGTCTGTGTAGGGTTTTCTCTGTTTGTCTATATAATTAATTGTAGTGCTTACCAAAGTTTAAAGTTTCCAAACTAATTATGTTTAAAGAAACAAGCTTTCTTTATCTTAGAACAGATTTTGGACTGGCAAAGGTGGCAGCTATGGCAGATAAAGGAGAACTTGGGCTGATGCTGAAATTTGAAGGCACTAATCAAATGTATCTCTCCTGGTAATAAGAACTAAGGTGACAAAGGGACTTTGTTAGGCAAAGCCATCAAAGTTTTAAGGTCTAGGGACATTTAAAAAGATCAGTTTTTATAGCAGCTCCCAACTCAGTTGTGTACATGCTCAGTCTTATTTATGCTAAATTTCCTTTCACAAATTATGAGTCTTCTAAACTCTAATAGTCTTGCAGAGACTATACAGCAGAAGATAATACCGTAATGCCTCAGATTTTGGACTATACTGTAT
>VZRH01005782.1:595426-616602 GCA_013397555.1 Urocynchramus pylzowi
TATATATATATAGCTATAGTATCATCAAAAATAATGTTCTGGAAAAAATATTCATATATGTAGTTATATGTAAGACCCCTGAAAAGTTTCATGATAATATAAATCCTCTTTTCATATATTGTTTATGGTCATTCTACTTTAAGTGGAAGTAATGGCCTACGACTCCAAATTACACAATTTAGTATACCCGTGACACTTGCAAAGGCCTTGGGAAATAGAAGTTATTGTTTTAACTGCAGGTTTAGCATGATCCTTGAGTTAAATTCAGTAGATTTTCATCTTCTTTTACTGCTTTGTGAAGTGTTGAAAATAGATTTAACTTAAAACCAACTCACATATGAAACATATATTTATCTTTTTGAAATATACAAGAAAAGACCTAAAAAGAAAAAGTGAGAAAATGTATGCATTTTGAAACTGCTGATTATAAGGGCCTGATTATTACTACCAAAAAGCTCTTTAACCAGAATTAACCAGCCTGGGAATTCAAGAACTGCAGAAACTGCATCATAAATGAACATAGCCTGTTCTCCACTATTAGCAATAATGATGACTCCAAGCATTTTGAGAATTAGTGTAATATCAGATGCCTTACAGTTTGTGGTGTAATTGTCTTTCTAGACAATCAGAGGGCCTTCCACATGGCTACACAGCTTTCTCTAGTTTAGTTCAAATATGTCAAGTTCTATAAGTAACACAGAGAAGAATCACTTTCGTCAGCTGTGAAAATTGGTGTAATTCACATGTTCACACCTTATTGAAAAGACAATGGATTGCTTATATTTTTTAAGAGAATGTGGTTGGGTATCAGAGCAGATTGTTATCATGTTTCTATATCTGTGGCAGCTGAACTGTGAATCAGATGGGCTCTTCTGCCAGAGGGGGCAAGACTCATGGTTGTTTGGTGAGATTATGTATTCAGTCTGGGTCCCATGGGCATGGAGCAAAGGGAGCAGAACGGTAACAGCAGGCTTCAGCGAGTCTGACCTGAGCAGGTTCAGTCATTCTAGAGACTCTCTCTGCAACAGAGAGCAGAATCATACTAGATTTATTTGTAAATATCTATTTGCAAGTCTAATGGAAAATATTTCAATTTTCAGTACTTGTAGATCATGCTCTGAAACATTATTTTTTTTCCTCTGATAAAATCTGGCTTTAGAGATTTCAAGTCTTCAGTGTTTCATTCAATTTTATTGTGTGCCAGCACCCCACTATCCATCACTGTCATCAGAGAAGGTTTGAGTAGAAAAACACATATAAATACACATACCTACCACTTACTTGCCAATCCCACATATAGCTCTTTAAAACTATAATTTGTTCAACTCAATAATAGAGTAAAAGACAATACTTTACATGTAATGGCTAAATTGTGGAAGCAAAATACAGTGAATAACAAACAAAAAAAGTGGAAAGGTAATAGGGAACATTACGAAGGTGATGATGGAATTGCTAGCTTTTAAATAAAAACTTTTATCAGCCCAACATCCTTCACTGAGAGAAACAATATGGAAGAGATTCTTCCTTATCCCATTCAAGTAGGATGCATCTTTATGCTTATCTTTTAAGCATCTTTATGCTTTCTTGTTATCCTCTCTGTTTTCACCACATGCAGGTTTCATGTATTTTGCCCATGAACCCTATATTTTGGTTCTTGCCTCCCTTCCAAAATGTCTAGGTTAATTCTTCTAAACAAGATTTCTTATAATTTGCTTAATTTTTTTCTCTCCCTTATTCAATTTTTAGCTCACTTCTTTTCCCTGTTTTCTTCATGTGAACTTAGTACTTACTAGAAATGCCATTTAAGAAATAAATTATATGTTTTTCCAAATAACTTTTTTTTTCCCCACAAAAAACACTGGAACAAAAATTTCAGTAGTTTAAAAATATTTGGTCAATTTAACTGTCAGATAGGTGTGAACATTCCTGCCTTGTATACTACGAACTTCGAGATTATAAAGAAAAATATTGAGAACAATTTTCTGAATCAGAGTCACGTTAGCTGGTTTTATGCAGATTGTAAATCACTCTCCAAACAGAAAGGAAGATTTTATGGTTTTTTTTAAACTTGTGGAAGTCTTTCTCTTTGTCCTCCCTACTGATACAGAATCTCAGAACTTGCATGGGAAATTAGGAAATATCCTCTTATAGAAATTACAGAAATTCTTCCTTTGCCATATTAGATTATCTGTCTCTCACTGCTGTCTCTAGAGAGCTTTTTTAGCCTTGCATGATAGCGCTTGATTAGCACTTCCTTAAAAAAAAAAAAAACTGTTGCTGTTTGATAATTTTTAATACAAAGACCTGATTCAGTATTTCAACTGTAAATGCACAAGACTTGCAGTTTTATGTAAGTAAAATCAAACAAATGTAATGTAAATTTGACAAATTTTCCTCTCCAACAAACCTAGATCTGTTCATATGCATATTCATGGTCTTAGAAACTTTTGGACTTGCATTTTACAACACACATTTCAGCACTACAGTGTTTGAAAGAGGAATTTTCTTAAAATCCCATTTCACAAAGTAAATAATAAAGGTGATGTGACCTTGCCTGACATAATAACCATGGTGACATGTTTATTGCTCTGTCTGGAAGCATTAGTGTGTTCAGTTTACAATCTATCTTTCTACACACAGATTTTTGGTTAGAGAGAGACACTTACAAAATATGGTATGCCCCATACTGCATAAACTACAGATTTTAATCCACTGTGACTAGCATCAAGTCTGCACTTCTTTCCAAAAGTTATTTTATGTGTGAAACAATAATTTGCTGGAAAATTAGGGAAATTACATTGTCTTTGATTTTTTTCTTTCTTTGAAATCTATGAGCATTTTTATCTTTTGATTCATTAATTTAGCTTATTTTCCAAATTATTTAACATTCAGTATCTTTCTCTTCCCCTGTCCCTTTATTTAAATCAACAAATTATTTTTTTGCATGGAAAATGCTTTATCCAAACAAGAAAACATCTTTCAATTTCTATGCCAAGGGGCATAGATTACATAACAGTCAAGATGCAAATAAGGAGCCCTCCAAAAAGTGTAAATAATTTGCAAAAAACTATTTTCAATATATTTTTAATCTTGAATTCTGTCAGGACTATGAATCTGTTAAGCTATATTAACTCCTTTAAGTAAGATACAGCCTAAATTGTACTACAAATTGTAATGGAAGTGAGTGCAACATACACAGTCTTAAAACACTTTATTTCCATTGTAAAATTCACTATTTAAACCAGAAATTCTTTCTACAGGACACTTTGGAAAAATATTCTTCAGGAAAAAATAGGGAATAATTACTGGAACCATGTTCATTTCACTGTAAATTTGTATTCCCTTTTCTCAATGCACATGATGATGAAAATAATAGTTACTCCTGTCTTCTATGAGATTTAATAAAAAGTACAGTTAATTTGCCTTTTGTTTGCTCTGTGCTTCAATCCAGCTGAAAAGTATGTCCATCATCTCTGTGGCAATTCTTTCTACTTAGAACAGTAATGTCTGAGTTGGCACCTTATGTCACCATCAAATTCTGAATGACAAATTGAAATTAACTTATTTTTGAGAAAACCATGTTATTTTAATTCTCTCTTTCCTTTTTGTTTTCTTTTTTCTCTTTTTCTTTCTCATTATTCATCTTCATTCATTCTTTATTAATCTTCACTCTTCATTTGTTTTGCCTTCTGTAAACAATGTGTACTTCACAATCAGATTGCTCCTGCAACTCAAGCAATTATATTTTGGGTGAGAGGACTAGCTCACATTTGGGCAAGAAGATTTACAGTTGGTGGTAATTTTGTTTGCTGTAGCTTGCAATTTTTTTTTTTCCTTTGTGAGGCAAGACATGTTTGATAATGGTTAGGAAGATCTTGATGGTGCTATATCATGGCACACTATGACATAAGAGACAGTGAGAATGGGAGCATGTATCACATTTCACAGGCTACATGTTTTCTGCTCATGATGTGCTTTGAGCCCGGTTGTAGTTCAGCATGTCTCCAACAGGCTTAAAGAAGCTACCCTGGGATAAAAACATTGTGGGTTGTGCTGTTACATTCTTGGCCTTACATTTCCCTTATCTCTTTCAGCTGCTTAGATTGATAGAAGCACTCTGTGTATACCTGAACTATTCCTAGTGATGAAGGTTAAGTTTCTGACCTGGTCTGAATGAATACTTAAAAAGTATGAATTTTAATAATGTCTGTATAGCATAACAAGTGCAGATTCCATTCTCAGCTAACTGGAAGATATATGCTGAGTTTGCTCAAATATTGTGGCTGAACTTTTGGCTACTGACATACCAATGCTTCACAGACTCCCTACTATATGAGTACTCAGGTTAGTAAAGGAAAAAAGTTCCATTTTCCCCCCTGTGGTACACCAGGCACTGTTCCAACTGGGATGTGACAGCCAACACTGAAGAAGTGGGAATTGCTTTCTGAAAAAAAGCTTAAAGGACTTTATGTAGCACAGTTCTTTGAGGTGTTTCCTTTGTGTCTGCTCTGCATGTGCAGAACATAACAAAACTTTTCACCTATCTGGTAGAGTTGAGCATCTGAATGCACCTGAATGCACCTTTTCCTATAGGAAAGCACCTTATCCCCATCATTTAAAACTCTTAAGAGTTTAAGAGTCTAGGCCAAAGACTCATTTACAGATCAAGGCAACTGGCATATCACAGAGATCCTGTGGGAACTCAGTGCATCACCTCGGATGCTCTGAGTCCCAGGGAGAGCCCCTGGGGGGCTCAGAAGTCCTGGAATGTAGCCAAAAGTACCTGGTGGCTTGATTTTGACCCTTCGAGAGTCGTGCTATCTCAACATGAGGATTCACAGGTTTCTGAGGTGTAAATGGTGAAGGACAAATGCTTTTTTAGACTAGAACATAGGTTTTAAGATTCTGGTGCAAGGGGGTATGATGGAGACAAGATGGAGGATTTAGGCCCGACCTCGTGGTTCTTCTTCTTCTTCTTGTCATCCATCTTCTGTGTGATGTATGCACTTTGGATTGGCTTATGCTAAAGGTGCACTGTTCAACAAAGGTGATGGGAATTGGAGAAAAATTGTAAATATCATATACATAATTATCAGTATAAGAATGTACAACCGCCCCAGGGGCGGGGAGTGTGCGTGTGGCTGTCTTGCTGGTCGGATCTCAGCTGGGCAGAAGAAGAACTTTTTAGATAAGATAAAATAAACAACCTGAGAAAAAGATCAAAAGAAGAGTCCAGACTCATCTGTTCACCGCAGGCTGTCTGCGGACCACCTTACGCGTGTCCGACAGAGACAGGCAGCCGATCGGACAGATCCCTTGCTCACATAAAATTTGGGATAAAGATAATAGTTTACAAGTATGAAGCTGTTTGATCTCATGTAAAGGTTACTTGATAAACTCTGTCTGATGTTGCAGAATGGCCCGTTCTCCTATGGTTTTATGGTATGAATGTCTTTCAACTGTAACTAACATGGACAAATATTTTCTTTCTTCTGTTGCCACAACATCATTGTCATTTCCAAAACCATGCAATGACTAAGACATTTTTATGTTATCAATAGATATGGCTTCAAGAATAAGATTTATATTATTCATTTATTAATAATCTGATAGCATAGTAGGTGGAAGATGCTATTTTTTAATTAATCCATTATATGAATATATTTTCTGTTGTTCAGCATTACATAATAAATTGTAAAATATCAAATAGTAATTTTTGGTTTTATCATTCATATCAAAAAAATGCCGTACATTGCAGTTTTATCCCTGATAATATGGTAATACTTTATCCTTTCCATTTTACTGCATTCATGTACAATTTTATTAGCATGATACTTAGTAATTTACATACAACTAGTTTTAAGTGATATTGGGACTTGACTATACTTTTGCATGTGCTCTAATGACTTCCAGAAGGACTGTTTTCTCTTCATGTGTAACATCATCTGGCAAGGATGCTAATATTGGATTGCCTATGACCATCTGCAACACTCCTTTCTCTTGGAAAATAACTCATGCAGCAGGAAACTACTCAAGGATATCTCAACAGACTTTCTTTATTCTTTTAAGAATTAACAATTTTATATTATTCGTTCATATTTTAGTTTGTATTATTAGTATCAATGACAGCAGCCCACTAGGATCAGCAGTCATGCAACCAGGCAGCATAGAAGCTTGAAGTATTTATGTAGATCATATAAATATACTATAAGCATCACCAGTATACTTAAGAGAGCCTTTTTTTCATACCTTATAACGTTACAGTAGTGCTGTGGCTTCAGTGTTTTCTAAACATTGGCTGATATTTCAGCCATAGTAAATGAAGATCAGAAATGCAGACACTGGTTTTGCATGTTTGTTCCAGAATCAGTTTCATCACAACTTGGGAAGAGAGAAATCACTTCAGTAGTCTTACTTGCTACAAATCTTACTTGCTACATATCTCTTTATTTAGAATGTGTTAATTCACTGAGAATTTGAAAGGTTAATTGTATACCCACGGTGCATTTTTGAGCCACTGGGCAGTCAGAAAGTTTTCCTCATCTTTCTTATGCAGGATGTCTTTTGGCTGTCCTTTGCCATTATTTAGCTTTCCAATACAATTTACTTTATCTGAAAACATCATCAGATAGTAGTCTGATGTCTAGATAATTGATACAACCACTGAACATCATCAGATACAATGTCAATATTAGTAAGGCCTTATCAGAACTGGTAGGGTATTGTGTGAACTAGCAGATTTTCAAACACTTTAAACATATTCTTCATTGATATTTACATTAATTCTTAATCAAAATAAAATGTAGATATAATACTGAGTGTGTTCCAAAAGTTTTAGTGTATTATATCTTTTCAGTTACCAGTTTTAACCCTTCTTATATAATAAAATCAGTTGTGTTTTACAGGAGTCATAACAAAATAACAAATTGTACTCTTCTTTCATTTTTTTAGTAATCTAATCCTCTAAGAATTTTTCTGTATGTCTCTGGATTTATGTCAAACTAGTCAACTTCAACCTAGTCATCCTTCTTTACATTTTCCAATTCCTGACACAGTTTTCTGTCTTCTGCTAATACCAGTGGGTTGGAGTTTTCTTAGGGATTTTATCATTAATGTTTTTTGAGACAACTAATTTAAAAAATCAATCGATGAATCTTTTTAGCTTTTTCACTGAATTAGTGGATGATTTACAACTTGTGGGAGAATTGTTGTTGGTTTTTTTATGCAAAATCAGGGTATTGACCTATACCTCTGATCGTACACCGATGATAAATTCTTGCATTACACTACATGATGGAGAAGTGCAGAAAACTCCCCTGTTGTGTGTCACATTGTGGGACTCTGGGTAGGTAGAATCTCAGATCTCCAACTTGAGAAAGGAAGACATGCAATTATGTTACCATTTAAAATGAGTAAAAAGGACAAAAAAATATTTCTAGGGATGTTCTAAGCAGGCTAAGATTACACTTCCATCACTTCTGAGAGTTTTCCATATCTCTGACATTATAACAGTGCATGCACTGGTTTTTCTATGTTTATGCTCTTCCTGTTTTAAGAGAGCACGGAAAAGGATAGAAATAACATGCTACTACCACTAGTAAAATATTGTATGCCTATTATAGTTAAAAAGATAATGTGATTCTTATGATTTTCCACATTTTTTGTTTACTACATAACTGATATTTATTTCCCTTTAACCATTTGATTTGAACTTTTCTTTTTTGCTTTTATCTCACAATGAACCTAAATGAATGTTTGGATAAACTGTGCTCCTGAATTCTGTAATCCTGTTTTTCTTCTTCAAGTGCTACCCATTTACATTCACATGTTTTCCTATCTGCATTTTTCCTTCTAGCAATTTTCCTCCTAATTTGTCTTGGCTTTGAAAAGTGCTATTGAAAGTCATTTAAAGAACAATGCAAACATCAGGCACAATCAACATGTGTTCACAAAGGGGAAATCCAGTATAAGTAATTTGCTGTCCTTCTACATTAAGGTTATCTGCCTAGTTGGTAAAGGTAAGGAAGTGGATATAATTTTTCTCAATTTTAGTAAGGTTTTGATACTGTTCCTTACTATATCCTTCAGGACAATTGGCCAACCATAACATTTGCAGGTACATAGTGTACTGGGTGGGGAACTAGCCAAGTGGCAGAGCTCGAAGTGTTATAGAGAATGGAGTTACATCTGATTTTTGACTAGTCACCAATGATGTTCCTCAGGGATCAGCTCTGAGACCAGTTCTGTTTAATATATTTATCAGTGATCTACATGCAAGAGGTGAATACACTGTTAGTAAATCTGCTGATGATACCAAAATGGGAGCACTGTTGACTCTCTCAAGTGACAAGATGCCTTGCTGAGAGATCTAGATAGGTTGGGGCATTGCGCTATGATTAATGGGATGAAATTTAACAAGTCCAAATGCTGAATCCTGGACCTGGGATGTAATTATGCCGGTACAAGTATACACAGGGAGAGGAGTGGCTGGAGAGCAGCTCTCCAAGAAGGAATCTGGGGCTGCTGGATAACACCAGGCATAGTATGAGCCAGTGATGTGCCCTGGCAGCCAAGAGTGCAAACTCTATCCTGACATACATCAAATACAACCAGCTGGACAAAAGAGGTGACTATCCCTTTCACACAGGCATTTTACATATGAAATTTACAAAAACCACAGTAACAAAAACCTAATTTTGCATGTTGAAAGAAATTATAAGAGTCAAAGAAAGAGACTGAATCAATGTCATTAAGAATAATTTAAAAACCTATCAAATGAAAAAGGGCTAAGCAAAAAAGTGTATCATAAAGGAGAGAATGAGGGAACCAAAATCAAAGCACCTAGAGTAAAATGTTAAAAATTTCCCCAGAATGCACTTTCAATAAAATACTGAGCAGCTGAGCTTTTCATCTATTTGTCTTTTATGAAGTATTAAAAGTGTCTTCATGGGCAAATCTAGCAACAAACCTGTCCTTTCAATCTCCATTCACTCAGCCATCTCAGTTGTTTGATCTTTAGCATCAAACATTCTGAATGCAAGCAAAGGTGCACTATTCATACCATATTTCTCTCTTCACTGTCTTTGGCAAGATCTTGGTTATTATCTATAGTATTAAAGTTGGTTGCATAATGTTACAAACCTTTTTACCCGCTTTCTTTTTCTACCTTAGTTTGCTTCTTCTCTATCTCTGTCTTTTTTGCTTTTGTCTTTTGATAAAGAAATTCAGTTTAGTGAAGGAAGACTATCTTTATCACAGTGCTGCTGTGAGCCACAGGGCAAGAACAGCTAAAAGCAATCTCTTAAATCACCCGATCTTCTACAAGTTTGCAGGGTCTTAAAGGAGCAGCCGAGACTGCCTGTTGTGCATGCTGTTTTCTTCCCTAGCCTTTTGTGTAATTTGGCTTGTTCAGTCTGGAGTGAAGGGAAGATCTGACTTCAACAAGAACAGCAGTAAAACCTACTTTTGACCTTCTCAGTTAACCATTAGGTATAACTGATTCTGCCTCAGGGCAGGAGCCAGATGACCTTTCCAGACCTTTTCTGCTATAACATTATAAAATTTTCACAAAAAAAAGAATTTATTACCATCTTTATTACCATCTGAAAGACTTTCAAACAAGGAGCTTTCTTTCAAAAAACTCTTAGCAGCTAAGGTAAAATGAGAAAAGTGATAATGCAAAACAAAAGCCTTTCTTGAATACTGAGTGTTTAAAATACTTTAATGAATTCATATTCTACATCTCTAAGAAAATTACACTGGTTTTTAATGGTGACTTTAACTAGAAAAGAAAGCAGACCAATACATATTTTTTATATGTATATGTGATTGTATGACTACTACCTGAAACGAAAAACCACTCAAAATTCCTTTGTGTTTTTTAATGGCCTTGAAGGGATTTGCAAACATGGTTTGGGGGCTAAGATAAGAAAATCTTTTATTCTGTCCTAAAAACTGGTAGAAAAAACCAAAATGAGCAGCTACTGGTATCACAGGCAATTGCATGATTTAGGGCTCTGGAATTTTTTTTCAGTCATTCTTTGTAAAGTTTAGCAGATTTTGAGATTATAAAATAATTGTGCAACTATGAACAACTAAAAATATAATTATGTCCCCTGAGTGGCCTGTTCAGAAAACTCTTTGCTTGTGTAGCCAGATTATATGCAAACAATTCTGGGTAAAAGCGTATGCTTATATTTCAGAAATAATATGTGCTTGTCACGTATATGGCATGAAATTAACAAAATAAAATTTCAGATCTGAATTGTTTGATGGAATTTGTGGAAGTTTTCCACTGAAAATGTGGAATATCACAAAAAGTTAATGAATTGTGAAGGTTTTACATGACACATCGCAGCACAAAACAATGGAACTGGAGAGACCAGAGATGGCAATGGTCGTAAAAATCAAGAGAAAGCTTATTAATCCAGGAAAAGCATCAGTGTTTCCTTTTCATGAAAATAGTATTGCATAAAGAATCTCAGTAGTATATGGAGGGTTATGATAGTGTGAAAAGGGGAAAGGAGATGGGCATCCATTTTAAATTTGAGGAATTTCTTGACTTTGGAATGTAAACAGGACCATAAACTAAAAGGAAAGGTATATTAAGGTTCAAAGACTATTTCAAGGCAGACAATACTGAGATCTCTGGAAATTGAAGTAATGGACTGCCCTAAAAAATGTTAGAGTGGGTATTTAACCTGTTATATCTATATTGCTGAATCACTGGTTTTATGCTTTTCTAAATTTTTGCAGTTAGCCTTCCATTTGATACAAATTTTGCCCTATAAACAGGTTATTTTTTTTAACTGAGGAAGGACCACATATTTTGGGGGTTTTTTCCATGTATCCTAGGTGATTATGAAAACGGATTAGATTTTACAATTCAAAAAAATAGTAATAACCTCCAGGTTAGATATTAAATCCAACTCTATAGTTTATTGTTCATTTTAAAAATTTTACCTATTTCTAAACAAATCAATATGCACAGAATAAAGAGGCCTAATCTGCAGTCAAGTGCCAAATCAATAGAGAGATACCATCCCAATAAAGTACAGTTGCATTTACATAAAATTTGCTGCTTAGGATTCCAAACAATTAAGTCTGAATTGTGTACACTGTAAAGAGAGTAATTCATTCCTTTCATGAATTTTTGAGATGTTAATTTTATATATGGAATTTTATCTTACGTCCGATTCAAGTCCTATGCATAATATCTGGTTTCCCAATACTGCATCATTCTTTCTCAAAATTATTCAAATTCACTTGAACTTCCACTCTCAGATTGCAAAGACAATAATAGTTCTTCAATATTCTGCATAAGGTCACAAATTTTTTATTTTTGAAACAAATATTCCTGACAGAGACCAAACTGATTTTTCTGCCAAATGCATGCTGAAATTTTGGAATCATGAGTATACACCCATATGGAATGCTTCAGAAATTTTTTTTTCCTCTTTTCTGTTGTTTTCACTGTTATTGGTGTGGGGCTTTTTAGCCATGCCTGATTTTTCATTGAAAAGTTTGATTTCCTGTGTATAGTTATTAGGAAGTTGTTTTGATTTTCCCCCCTCAAAATGGAAGAACCACAATTCAAAACAATGAAAAGTACAGTTATAAAAAAAAGTTATAACTCTGTGTTTCTCACTGAATGAAGTCTCAGCAATACCTTCAAGAAGGAAAAGAGAACTTTATTTAGGTATGAAGAATTGACACTTAGCAAAGTTGAACTGATTAATCACATTGAATGGTTTCATTTGTTAGACCATACCTGGACTATTGCATTCAGTTTTGGACTTCCATTAGTGGAAGGATGAGGATTTGAGTAAACTAGAGTGAGTTCATGGAATGCCACTAGGATAGTGGTAGCTCTCCTGTGAGAAGTGGAGGGAGCTCAGTTGAAGCCAATCTGTGAGACAGACAAAAATAAATCTATAAATAATCCTTGGCATTTTAAAAAGTCAAGCTTTTGCATGATCAGGAAATAAATTAATTAGTCTGCTTAGTTTGGGAAAATTAAGCATTTGAATTCAGAAAATGGTTTGGATTAGAAGGGACCTTAGAGATCAGATGGTTCCAGCTCCCCTGCAGTGGGAAGGGACACCAGGTTGAGTTTGCGCAGAGCGCCATCCAACCTGGCCTCGAACGCTGCCAGGGAATGGACACCCACAATTTCACTGGGAAACCTTTTCCAGTGTCTCCCTGTCCTCAGAATGAAGACTTCCACTGGACCTGAAAGAATTCTGACTTTCCTTTTAAGTAAAATGTGTCAACACGATTAAAGCATATATTCAAAGAGGAAAACTAAATACTTGTGTAAAAGGGCTTTTCAGTATGAATAATCATGCAAAGAGGGATTTAATAAGAAGATTAAGAAGAGATTAAAAAGAAGTGTAGAAGGGATTCATTAAGAAGAACAGAGGCAAAAAGAATAAGGAAAAGGGATTCATTAGAAGAATGATAATATTTTTGAGTTTGAAGACACTAAGAGTAAGTATTTTAAAGGCTTTTCCCTAGTATCAAAAATGTAAACATAAACTGTTTTGGGTTTTTTTTTCATACTAATCATTATACATTATTATTTTCATAGGCAAAGAGAAGAAACTAGATAAGGAGGCTTCTCTGTACTTGGAATTAGAAACCAGCAAAGAAGATCTAAAAATGGCCATAATTTTTAATTAATTCTATCATTGATGGATTTTGTTTTGGGTTTGTGTTGTTTGTGTTTTGTCTTTTTGTTGTTAGTTTTGTTTTTGTTTGTTGTTTTTTTTTTTTTTAATTTAAGCAACATAGTTATGACAAGATACATGATCTGCTTCAAATGTGAAGACAAATTCTGGTATGGAAGTTTGAAGCAAAATTGTTATTTCTAAGTGTGTAAGGTTTAGGCTGTGATACATGTTCCAGTCAACTGAATGAATTAGGATATGGTTTTGCAAGTCTAGTAAAAGCCATTTAAAAGTAAACTGTAAATCTGTTGGTAGTAACTTCAGAGAACAAATGTAGTATAAAGATAAAAAGCAGTAAAGAAAGCTCATGATCCAAGCAGATAACTTGATTATAATGCTATGCAAAGTATTAGAGCAGATTCTGAACAAGAACTAATTTGGGTCATAGAGGTAAATTGAACTTACATTACAACATGATTTTATCTCATACAGATTGTGTCAGACTAACTTAATATCTTTTTAGATAACTGACTTCCTAGAGAGGCTAATAAGTAAAGCTACTCTACTCAGACTTAAGGTAAACATTTGATAAGATTTCTTGAAGGAAAATTAGCATTAAACATTGTGATTGCAGTGATTAACACAGGAAGTGAAAGAAGTTTGTAGAAGGGACACTATTCCCAGCTATACTCAAATAGCAAGACAGGCTGAAGGAAAATAAACACAGACACCTCTGAAGCATCAGTGTTGGAACTGAACAGATATACTGTATTTGTTTATGACATTGAAATGAAAACTAGTTATACAGTTGAGAAACAAACTACAAGGTTTTAAGTTAGCATCAAGAGGATCTGTTCATTCCAAGGAAAGGAATCACACAAATGTAATGCAATTTAACACCATAAAGTTCAAATATATATTTTCAAGAATTAATAATAAAATTTGCTACAAAAGGAACATTGTCAATCTGATGTGAGGAAATGGGTAAAATATCTGGTGATATTTGTTGGAGTTGAGTATGAACTGCCAGAATGATGTAGCCTTGAAATAAGGCTACTGCTGTGGTAGAATGCATTGAATGACACATTCTTCTAAGTGAAAGTGGAATGTAAATAGCACTACACAAGGTATCAGCAAGGCCTCATCTGGAACATTGTGTACATCTCTAATCATTTCTCTCAGGAGTGATTAATTTAAATTGGATCAGATTTAGAGAAGAGATATGAATAAAGTAATGGAATATTTACCTTACATAGAAAAGATTAAGAAGAGCTCTGTTTGCCTAGCCTAGCTGGGGAAGGTTAAGAGGCGGTATAATGACTTCTTATAACTACATTGAGAGGGGATATATCAAGGAAAGAAAAATCCTTTAATTTTAAGAATAATATCAGTACATGATAAATGGCTATGAATAAGTTTAGACTGGATATTATATAAGGTTTCAGATAATTTGGCAAGTGAACTTCTGAAATGATCATCTGAATCTCTTGGTGAGGCACAGAATCAAAACTGCTTTAAAGTTCAGTTTGTTAAGCCTGTAGTGGCATTGGATTAAAAATTCCCAGAGACAAAAATACTTTGTAAAATTGTAGTTTACTGCCTCTGTGCAGTTTGAAAATACAATGGAATGTTGATGGGATTTTTTTCTTGTTATTTTTTAAAATTTTTTTGCTAAGCTATATGTATTTTATTGCATTATGTAGAGTTCACTGCCTGAACCACTGCCTTCCTGTTTGCACTGTGGATTAAATTGATTCTCCAGCCTGGAGTCACTATGCCTTTTTTTTTTTAAGATTGAATAGTCAATAACTGGTAAGGATTCCTTTGTTTATTCTTGATTGTTGAGAAAGATTTTTAAGTAAAACTATCATGAATTATGTTCATAAATACTTGCATTGACCTAGTTTAGCCTCGATCTTTCCCCTTTCTGTAGCTCATTGGGAATGTAGGATTTTGTGGTCTTCTACTACATACATTTTGTATTTATTTAAGGTATTGAGGCTTTGGGGAGGTGGTGGTGTTGCTTTATGGTGTAATTGTTTTGTGGGCCCTTCCCTACTCAGCATCTAAAGTATATTAGTTTTACCTAATTTAAAGTATCTGTATGCCTTTGCAAATAGATCTTGAAATCTTGGCTGTCTTTTAGTCAGTAGAAAGAAACAGGAACCTCCAGACAACCTTTTATATGATTTATCATATCTGCCTTCTAGACAATTTGAGCAAAGAGCCTCTTCTTTCATTATTTTGTGCTTGAAATACCAGAAAAATAGGGCTGAAGAACCCAGGAGGTTCTTTCCACAGCTATTGTGCTGCATTCCTAAGCAATAGAACAGTATCATGCCCTTTGCTTCAGAAGAGAGAAAGAACTTGAGTATTAGCTCATGTAGCATGGTGTAAGAGACTGTTGTCCACCACAATATTGAGCAAGTGGTGGACAATACTGAGCAAGTCTCTGGTGTTCTAATAAAAGCAGAAAAGTTGAGCACTGGAATGTCGTAGCACTTTGCTGTATATTGCTCATGTTTTTTGATTTTGTACTATCACTAAGCTTAATCTCATAGTAATTTTTTTTTTTTTTCCACAGTCCTTTTAATTTGTTATGTAGTATAATCCTGAAAAAGGTAGAAGAGATGGAAGGGCTGCCTGGAATCCTAGAAAGCAAGACTTGCTCAATTGGGCTGTATACTTGACTTCATTCTTATCTTCCCTCTCTAGTAACTAGTCTGTCCATTCAATAATTTCAGACGAGAGACAAAATGTCTGCAGATTTGAAGTTTCTATGAATATTACAAAAACCAGATATGATAGGACATGAGATAAAAATCCAAATCAGTGTCTTCAGTTAGAAAGTAAATTGTAGCACAACCTCTCATCTATTTCATAAGACAATCTCAATGTTTTCAGTATATATTGTTCATTATATTTCTTTGTACTGGGTTTGGATGGGATAAAGTTTTGAGTTAAATTTCTTCAGGTTAGCCTCTATGATGCTGTGCTTTCAATGTGTGGGTAAACCAGGGTTGATAACACACAGCAATATTTTGGCTACTGATGAGCAGTGCTTGCACAGTTTCAACACCTTCTCTTCCTTCCCACCAACTGGCTTCCAAAGGCAGAAAGTGGAGGTGGCTGAGAGACTGGAAGTGAACAAGGTCAAGGCAGCTGACCCAAACTGACAAAAGAGATGTGCAATATCTTATGATGTTGCATTCAGCAACAAAAACTCAGGGGAAGAAGGTTGAAGGGGGGACATTCACAGTTGTCTTTTTATTTATCTTACCAAGCAACTGCTATGCATTTGAAAGCCCCACTTTCCAGTGAATGTATTTCTGCCTGCTGATGGGCAGAACTGAATTAATTTTTCTTTCTATTTTGCCTGAAAGCACAGCTTTTGCTTTTATTATGAAATTGTTATTAGCTTGATCCACAAATTTCAACTTCTATTTTTCTCTCCCTCACCAGTAAGAGTGAAGTGAGTGAAAAGGAGATTGGGAGTTCTACTCACCAGGGTCAATCCACCAGATCCTAAAAGTGAATGTATTCCTCTGAATCATCTATAGCTTCATATCGACCAGCTGACAGAATACATGAAATGGAGACCTGGAGGGAAGAGCAAACTGCCAATAAGAGAGAGAGAGAGCAGTGAGAGTACTGCAGGAGAGAATATCAATTCACTGTCAATAAACAGAACTGACTCAGATACCCAAATTTTATTACTTATTTATCTACCCAGTGGAAACTGTGTTCTAGCCAACTTCAGTCAAACAGCACAACCTTAAGAGATCAGGGAAAACATATTCTAATTTTATATATACTTGTAGTTATTAATGGGACTGATATCAGAATAAATTCAGTCTTAAAAATTGTAGGAAAAGTTATTTGTTTTCCAGTCCATTTAACAAATATTTGCATTAAACCCAACAAATGCACACCAAAAATATTTATTTACTTGAAAAGAATAATTCTCCCTAAGTTTCCTGAAGTCAAAGACAAGGTGATATTTTGAAACTTAGAGAAAACATATCTGCTAAGAACTCAAAAACAAACCATAGAGACACTTGAAGAAAGTCATCAGCCCTGGAAAAGATGCTCTCCCTTACAGCAAATCCTGCAGGGAAAAGATGGCATTGCCTTGAGTAAAGATCTACAGAGTATTTCTTATAAAAATTAAGAATTACCTTCTAAAACAATAGATATCACCACAGATTAAAATTGAAAATATAAGATTAAAATATGATACATTAAAAATACCATCTCATGAGGCACTGCAACTACACAGTATTCCACTGAGTGTAAAAGATTTGAACCTTATATTCCACTGTCTTATTTTTGGAGATTAATCAAACCATTCATAGCTTTTTAAATAGTTTTAGCTTTGTGAATTATCATTTAGCTTGTAGCTAATCCATCCATCTGTATAAAAACAAAATAATGTAATTCAATCGAATGACAGTATTTATGATCATCAGTAACCAAGAATTTATGAACACAAACACACAAAGAATCTAAAGAATGCTCTAAAGTCATCACTTAATTTTCCAGAGTTGCACTTCCTTGACCAGCAATCTGGATATTATTTGGCAGCAGCACATTATTATGAAGTCTTTTGTTAAGCTTCCAATTAAAGAAAGTGATCCTTATAATATAGCACAAATTAAATATTTGCAAAAGTGTGTTGTCTCTATTATTTTTAGTCTCTACTTGTGCTGAACAGCTGGTTTGCAGACTCCTTGCACAGACCCCCTGAGGAATCCAAAACTGTGCACACCATCTTTTCCAGATAAAATGAGTTTCAGCCTGTTCTTTGATCTAACTTCAAGTGGAAGGCCAGAGCAGACAACATTTGGGGGAAATCTGTTTAGGTAATTCATGGTACTTCTCCTTGGTATCTCTAAAATTGTGACAAAGTCTTTCCTTCCTAGTGAGGGAAAGGAGGAGCTGAAGAGATACTGGGTGATGTTTCAAAAGCCTGTAGGCTGAGGCAATGGTATATGGAACCAAAGCCCAGCAGGAGCATCATGCATCTCCTGCTTTTGACCCACCTGGTGTTCTGACTGCAAAGACATCTAGAAGCAGGGGGATCTGGGGAGGAGAGGAGGCAGAGGAAAAACCTGATGATGTATTTACAAACATTTACCAAGGCGAAAGTCTAATTTCATGGGAATATAGGCTTAAAAAGGAACATTTGCATGTTTGATAGTGGCTTGGGTTAGTATCCAGGTTATCTGGATTCTGTTCTTCTTTTGCTCAGAATTATTTGTACAAACTGCTTAATCCTTTGATTTTTCTCTGTCTGACCTACAATGGGGACACCCTTGTTAATAGAACCTTGATGTAACTTCTGGTGTGTAGCAATGCAAATGTAATTTTCACTGCAGAAGAGCTTTTAAGTCATCTAGCAAAAAGAAAATAGGAAAACCAGAACTAATTCTGATCAAATCTATATAGAAACACACATAACTATGATTAATTTGCTCTAGTCTTATCATGCCTCTGGTCATGACACAATAAAAGACTACACATTTTCTTCTATCCAGATGTTTTGCTTTCTATTCAGTTCTAGTTGAAGCACAAAGAGGATATGTTCTGCTTTTACTTACTCTACTATATATATGACAACATTCTATAAAACCTAAATTATTTCTTCTGGGACTTTAAATATCAGAACTTCAGGGGAGAAGGGAGAAAATGGCCTTTAACACCAATGTGCAGAAATGCTATATTTGCATATATAGCAGAAATGCTATATTTGCACTTAGTCAGTTGTGACTAGAATTCAGCTTTTCATTTTAAACTCAGCTTCAGATTCACTATAAGCTCCAAAATTACTGTGGAGCATGATTGCATCTGAATATTTGACACTTTTTTACAGAATGAATATATAATTTTTGCCTTCTTCTATAAACATGTCTATATTTATTCATGATATTCCCCAACTAATATTTTTTGCCTGATAGGCATATTAATTTTTTTTACTTTTTATAGCTATCATACTCTTTCATCTGGTTTGAAACCAGGTTTAATGAGGTAAAATAAGTCTTATTTGAAGTCTAATAATAAAAAGTTTTATGACATAAAGTCTCTGCACTTACTATTCATTGTAATGAGGTGATTTCAAAATGTGGAAAAATGTGTGTTTATTTCCATCAGATGTTGAAGATAATTTTCTGAAAAGCAAAACTCCTCTTGTGTAAAATCATAAGTTTATGAATCTAGCTTTGTGTTTGATTATACTTGTATTCATACATGTATCTAATGCTTTTCTGCTTGTTGCTTAGGAAATTTTCTATTCACTTGAAAGAAATAGTTGAGATAAATGCTTTTGCAAATCCATATTATATATTAAAACACTCAGAGTATTGTTTTTCTGAATAATTTAAAAGATTATTGAAAAGTGATCCTCTTATCACTTATAATAAATTTCCCCTTGGTGAATCATTAGTAATTCAGATCTGACTGTTAGTGGAACAGCGGTATTTAAATTGATGCAAATATTTTAATTTATTCTCACTTTATAAACATCTGATTTATTAAAAAAAAAACAACTTGATAATTTTCAGTTAAATCTATCTGAGGGATTTTATTTCTTATAAGGGTTTTGTGCTGCCCTGAAGAACAGCTATGCAGAAGGTAGGTGTCAAGACACATAAAACTTGATTTGGCATCTACATTTGAAAGTGAAAAGAAATAATACATTTATTAGAAGATGTACCCTATCTGATATTGAAGAAGAATATACAAATAACTTTCTAATTTATTTCAGTCACTAAAATGATACACTAAAGCAAAAATTGTGATGAAAACACAGTCTTCAAATATAATTTATAAGATCTTACTGAGATTGACAGATTATTTGTGCCAAAAGGTACAAATAAATTACTTTAATTGTCTGTGCCCACAGAACCTTTTGGGGTTACAGAATATACTTTAGCTTAGAGCTTGTTCTTCCATCTAGATATTTCACATTTCCAAGCATATTTTTAGCAAATTATTTCATTCTGATATCACCATAACCAAATGACTTAACTTTTAATTTATTTTCTGGTTACCCAGAGCTTAAGCATATTTTTTTTTTTTCTTCACAGAAAGCTCACTTTAAAAACCTGTTCTTATATAGAAATATACTGGTACTACTTAAGAAAACTATGTTTCTGGAAAAGTCTACAATTGGCCCACTTCCAAACATTCTGCAGAGTGGTTGAAACCTATTTGTACTACTGTCTGTTAACCTTAGCTGGGGAGAGATAACAGCTTCAGATCAGTTTCATATAAAGTATCAGACAATGGAAAGCTCCAGTAATATCTGACCCCTTTCTTAAAGGGCAGTAACAATTAAGATGTGAAAATGCCTAAAGGGCTTTTAGGGCTTTAGGGCTATAAGGTTTTTTAGCTTTTGGGGTTTTCTTGGTTTAGTTTTTTCTCTTTTTTTTTTTACTTCTCCAGTACTCCTGGAAACAGGCTAAGTAATTTTTTCCAATACTGAAAAAATAAACTTCATATAAACTTCACGTAGTAGTGGACATACTCAGTTTAAAAGCATGGATAGCTCTCATCTGAAGATTCCCAAAGCTCATATTCTCTAAGTGATAACAGGTGGCAGAATCATATCTTTAAGAAATGATGATCATCTCTGGGGAGCTCTGTAGGAGATATATATGCAATGAGCATGAATGCTCAAAATCTATGAAAGTAAATGAGAAAAGTCTCACCAGGCACAGTGGGTTTTGTACATAACAGATAAGGAGAGATCTTTAGAGAAGGTAAAACTTTTGTCTTGAGGAGAGCTCTGACATTTCTAAGCTGTTGAGAATTTGTACAATAATAATCAAAGGAACTTAGGGAGCAGCCACTGGAAAAGGATTAGTTTTTATTCAGCCTCTTGACCTCTAATGGAATATTATAACTTTCCTTTCTCTCTTACTGTATTTTCTTACATTTTATTTGTAAGATGTCTTTTTTCTATTTGTCCTGATTTTAAAAATCATGTAGACTCCAAGAGTGGAAATATATATGAAATTAAATAGTTTTTTAAACTCTAAGTGCTGCTTTCATAAATACATCCTACAAATATCCCTTCTTGTACTGGGGAATGCATTTAAAATGAGATGAGACACGCAGAGCAGAAATATTCCCAGCTCTGCACAGCATAGAGGAGGTAGAAATAACAGACATTTCTACAAAGACTCAAACATTGCTGGGAGGATGAAAGCCAAAATAAGTCACCTCTCTACAGAAGCATCAGTATCATTTATATGTGCTGTCAAATAGATCTTTACTGAAAAATCTGTAAGAAATCCCTAAAGTCTGAATAATGTCTAAAGTGAACTGAACTTGGAAGAGGGAAGGACAGAGTAATCATATTAAGGGAACTTTGAGCAAGGACAGCATAAAACATAGAAAACACATCTACATTCTTTCAGATACCTCCAGAGAAGTGATTTAATTTAAAAAAAAAAAAAAAAAAAAAAAAAAGGGAAAAAAGATGGGATAAAAACCCCAAAAATAAAG